>CM046664.1:150684425-150719412 GCA_025594165.1 Tamias sibiricus
AAGCTCCATTGATTACTTGGTAATTGCAGTTATCCTGCCACTGAAGCAGTCCGGTGCATCACTCCACCAGTTTCGTCCTCCTCTAGATGCGACAATGACACTCATTTGAGAAACAGGGACTGCTTTATGACATGCTGGGGCATGCTAAAATGGCCCTTCTCCTGCTGGCCCTCCAGTGGACCTTCACTGTGCCTTCACTACCTGTCCTTTCCTGTCAGTGAGGCCTTTGCCTTACAAGAGATAATTGCCCTTCCTTCATTCATCGTTTCATTCAGGCTTATCAAGGCCAGGTTGGTTGGGCTCTCTGCCTTTGCTATGACTTCCATTCTCAGCTAAACGAATTTTTAGCCTAGAAAACTTTTCGACCTCCCTGTTCAATACAGAGCCTCCTCCTCCCACTCCTGTTCCTCCTTTCCTCCTAGGGCCTGGTTTCCTGCTAGAAATCTCCTGCCACACCCTGACAACCAGGTGCTCTGATATGTTTCCTTGGTGCCATGGGGATCAGTTAACTTCCTGTCACACTGATCAACTTATGAAAGCTCTGCCACTGTTGGATGCACCTTGGTCCCTGAGGGAGGAGGCTGGAGGGGTGTCTGTGACAGATCTGTTTGCAGGTAGGATCCACATGCCCCTCCCTCCTGGGGCCCAGTCCTCTGCCCTGAGTCAGGCTTTGGGAGGTTGATCCCTCTCTCTGGCAGCTGGGTCACCTCTTGGTAGGTGCTCTCTGTCCTGCTTCCCCAGGGGAAGCCATAAGGAGAAGACCCGCCTAGCCATGAACTCTGGGGACAGCAGCTCTGGGCACTCTGGCACCTTGGTGAGTGCTGGTGGAGAGAGGGAGGGAACGGAAAGAAGGGAGCAGGAAGGAGGCTGGGGGAGGGGGACTGCTTTATGACATGCTGGGGCTCATTCTTCTACTCCTGGGTGACTAACGAGCACCCAGTACACTGAGGGCCACAGCCTTGGGCAACTGCCCTCCACACTGGAGATGTGGTTTGCTTACTATGCACACACCTTGTAACTTCACTGAGCCTCAGTCTCCTCATCTGTTCAATGTGGACAGTGAGATGATCATGAGACTCAGGGCAGAGGCTGCACTGGAAAATCTTTGTAACATTAATGTGTTGCAAAATGCCAAGACTCAGTAGCTGCCTCTTTGGATCACGTCTTCCAGTGAAATTACAGTCCACACGTTGACTAGAGATGTACCATCAATGGGGAAGAGGTTGTTGGCGTCCATGCTTTTGTACCATTGCTCCTCGTTGGAGTGTGCTTCACAAAGAATCCATTCTTCCTCCAGGAATGGGCTCATTGGCTTTCTTCAGCTGCTGTGTGGGTCACACACATCTGCTCCCAGCAAGGGAGCCTCCCATGTTCTCAAATGCCCTCAGAAGGGGCCTCTCCTACCCCCATGGGAGACGTCCTGCTCTGCAGTACCCTGGGGTGTTCCCCTGTTTCTATGGATGTCTAAGGGTTCATTTCTGACACTCAGACTCTTAGCATCCTGTGTCCCTGCTGCTTTTGTTTCTTTAGATGGATGACTCAAGGAAGTTTACAACACAAAAGGTGTATTTATAAACAGGTGAAGAAACAGAAATGGACACCAAGTGCCACAAAAGGAGAGAGAAACCATTGTGTTTGGAGAAAGGCATGTGTCCCTGAGGTCAAGATGTCGTCTGGGGCTCTGTGCTTTCCCCCAGCACTAGCTGATGGCTTCTTGGAAGTGACATGTGCTTTTCTGTTCCCAAGGAGGAACCAGGTGTCCTCAGGGAAGATCAGCTTTTCCAGCTCTAAGTTTTAAACTTTTTCAAAGAAGGCTTCATGGAGGATGAATTTCCCAGACAGTTGTTTTAAAGCCAGTGCAGATATGGTTTCCATAACTGTCAGATGGGCCCATATTGATATAATGACAGAACTTGGGTATTCAGACTGGTGACAGTCTTTGATGTGGGTCTCCATTCATTCCTTTTCTGGGAAAAAAAAAAAAAAAAAAAAAAAAAAAAAGGACATGTTAGAACCGGTTTTCCCAGTCAAGCTTCTTTCTTCCTTTCCCCCTTCCCTTCCTGGGAAATTTGTGAGGTCGTGGGAGAGGATGAGGTGAACCCCTGGGAGAAGGACAGCTGCAGGGCCACAGCTCATTCCTTCGTGGGCACACAGGACGTGGTGCAGGCACACTGCACAAGCTCGAGCCTTGTGAACCCTTAGGGCAATCCCAGATTCTAGGTGGGGGGACTGAGGCTGGGAGAGGTGAAGTCATGTGAGGAGGGTCATCGAGCTGGGAAGTGGCAGAATCACATCAACCTGAGTTCTTTGGTCTTCTGCATGCACATCTCTGAGTCAGCTTCCCAGAATCAGATAATCAATCAATTCATCAATCAATCAGCCTATCACACAAATTCTCTCTCCTTCTCCTCCTCCTCTTTCCTGTCTGTTTCTCTCCACTGGCCCTCACAGATTCCTCCACACATTGACATACCCTCATGAGAAGTGCCCAGAAGCCTTAGCTTTGTCCAGTCCCTTCCTCTCTATATTTAAGCCCACCACTGATGTCCATTGGAAAAACAGATTTTTTTTCATGTGCAACCCAAGTATCAAGGCGCATCTATAAACAGCTCTGAGGAAATTACTAAATACTTAGTACATGGTGTGGATATGCTGGACAAAGGGATGATTCACTTCCCAGTAGGACAGAGCTGGACAGTGTGAGATTTCTTCACACTATTTGGAACATCATGCAGTTTAGAATTTTTTTACAAAAATTTTGTTTATTCCTGGACTTTTTCATTTAGTATTTTACCAGTGTTGTTTACCTTGAGTAACTGAAGGCTTGAACGGTGAGTCCTTGGGTAAGAAAGGGGGCTCTGTATAATGACCCCTAGAGAGAATGCTGACCTTGAAATGGTGGGGACAAACACCCTGTTTTTGATCTGGCAGTTTTCTGGACTTCTACCACATCTAAACAAGTGGTGAACTCGTTCCATCTCCTTCTATTTCTGCAGAGCAGAGCCACAGATCCCCCTGGGTGGGGTAGGAACTATTCCCAAGGCCTCAGGACTTTTAGAGGCCCATGACAAAGTTTTCATTTCTATTAAAATTAGTTGGAAGAAATTCATTTACGTTCATAGAAAATGTTTTATTGTGTTAATATATTCCTGGTGATGCTATGACCAGCATGGCCAAACTAGCAGTTTCTTGTGAGGGGGCAATGGGAAATTGGAAAAAATAAAGAGTCACACACACAGATCTTGACCATAAAGCTGGGATCGGGTGGAGAATCAGGTCTAAAGAATTACACCAGCAATCTTTATTATATATGTCTCATTAATAAGATTTAAGACTATGCAAGTATTATTCTTTGTATTCATGAAAGTTACAGAGTTATCAACATTATGCAGCTATTTCCTCACTTACATTCTCCACTTGCAATGTGCAATGTTAGGAGCTTTGTGCATCTCTCAAGAAAATCCATTGTTTAAAGTTTACTAATTCGTGGGCAGATTCAGGAACTGGGTGTGAAACACTGTGTTTGTCTTAGCAAGGAAGTTCCTTTATTCCCAAGAGGTGTGTGCCTGAGAGCAAGGTTGAAGCTGATAAGGACTCTAGGCAACAGAGTCCCCTTGTAGAGCATTGCCACAGCAACCAGGCTTCCTATACCTTTGCACAGAAACTTTCCCAGTCACCAAGCATGCCACAGCCATGAAGTCATCAGGGACCCCAATCTCAGACACTGGTCTCCCAATCAATTTCACTGCGTAGTCCACATGTTGATACATATATAGTCCCAAAATATAATTTCAATTTTTTTTAAGGAGGAAGGAAGCCCCATAGAGTCAAGGTGCTTAGCACCTGCCTGTGAGTGTCACAATGTGGCCCTGGTCCAGAAGTGTTCTTTGAGGCTCGGCTGAAGAACAGGCTACTTAGGTGTGGAGGTGAGCATTGGAGTGGATGACTTCAACATACTTTCCAGAACTGTCTCCATGAGATGCCTGTATGAGTGCAAACTCTGCCCTCATGGTTCTGGCCACGAGTGCCCCCTTGGGGGCACTTCACATAGAGTGGCCTGATCTTCATGCTAGTTAGTGGTCTTGACACTTCTTGCCACACCAGGACACAATGATTTCATGTTCCTGCAACCCATGGTGCATTATTAAACTGTGGGCCTCAGCCCATGCTCAAAGCCCCTTCCATTTAAGGAGGGCCCATAATAAGTATACAGCTAATATTATTGGGTAGTTATACTGTGCCAGGCAATGGATTGTATGGTTCTTCCTGCAAATTTGATTTTCTAGCCAGGTGAGGTGGCACATGCCTAGTTAATGCCAGCCACTGGGGATGCTGAGACAAAAGGATGCCAAGTTCAAAACCCTATCTAAAAATAAAATTAAAACTGGCTGGGGATGGAGCTCAGTGGTAGAAATCCCTTGGATTTAATCCCTAGTACTGGAAAAATAAATTAACTTTCTCAAGAATCTGTGAATGAGGTTTTTACTTCTTTATATATATAAAATAACTGAGACTTGGAAGTATTTCTAATTTGCCCAAGGCTAGTAAGCCAAAAGATGGAGAGTGAGTCTATAATTTGGAGTTAATGTAGGTTAAGTAGGAGTGCAAGTTGGCTGTTGACTCTAGATCTTCTGTGTGAACTGCACTCATTTACATTGGGATGTTACATTCAGTGAGTCTGTCTACACTAAGCACAGGGGACTACAATAGAGACTGGGGTCGCAAAGGCAAGTAAGGCAATTTCAGTAAGTGCTTCTGAAATTCACAACCAGGAAAGAACAAGGATGGAAACCATCCATTATGATTAACATACTCAGAACAGGGCTTTTTCAATGGGGGCACATGTAAAGTACCATGAGGGGAACCTACCATCTTCTAACCTGGAGGTTGCCCCCTCTTCTCTCCCACAGAGCTGCCTGTCTGCCAAGGCTTTGGGGAAGGCCTGCTCTCCCTTGCATGGCTCCAGACCTGACACCGAGGCGGGGATGCAGATGCACAGCATAGGAAATCTCGGTGTGTGGAGTCTGATCTTACACCCCCAGCTGACTAACACTGTCCCTGCCCCACTGCCTCAGGCCTCAGGAAGGCTGTCCTAGCATCCGTTGGGAGTCAGAAAATGATCTTGTTTCCTCTTGAAATGCTCACATGTGTCCTTCTCTTGTTCCCAGCAGAGGGATGATGGAGTGCTCAGTTTCGACACAGATGGCCAGGACAGAAGGAAGGATGGACAGCCTGAGAGTCCCAGTAGCCAACTGGCCTATGGCGTCTTGAACACCCACCATGGTATCTCTGCGTCTTCTTGGGGATCCAGGTAATGCCACCCAGAGAGCACTGGGTCTCAAAAGGCTCTGCCTCCAAAGTTATCAGGTCACACCACCAGGTCAAACTGGTCAACACCGCTGAGTTCAGCTAGTCATGTCTTCCATTGTGGTTGACCTTCAGGGAAACTCAACCCCTTTTAGTCTCTCCTAACTGGGGCATTTGGGAATGGAAAATGCATTATTAGAGAAGGATTCTTCCTCATGCTGAGCTGACTGGTCACATCAATGACACTGACTGTTCCATTGTCCTCTTGAATGGAGTCAATGGCTTGGTTAAGTCCACATCATTTAGATCCTCATCTAAAGAGAGGTACTAGGCTCAGTACCTTCCTTGGTGCCAGCCCTGCCAGCTGTACCTACTCTTTCTGTTTTAGCCTCCATCAAATGCCTTGTGGTCTTCAAGATCAAGAGCTTTATTTGGGGGCTATAGCTGGGGCTCAGAGGCAGAGCACCAGGTAGATGGTGAGTTCAGTTCTCAGCCCTGAAAAGGGAGAAAAAGAGATTTATTTGCTAAAAAGAGGGGGGGTGACGCTGAAATTTTTGGTTATCCCTTGTTGTTGGGCATGATATTAGATAGGAAATGGAACACTGGTAGATGTTTGGCCTAGACAATCTTGTGTCCTGTATTGACCTGGATGGTGGCAGGTCAAAGAAGCATTTATAAGAGGCTATGAAGCACGGGACTTGTCATGTCATGCATCCCAAAGGGACACAGGAGCTATGGGCAAAGATTGTCAAAGGCACCTACATACATATTGGCATTCTTCTCTGGAGCCCCCCACTCCTCTTCCTTAAGGGGCAGTTCACCCCTCACTGACTATGGTTGGTTGAAACCGTCAGGTTAACCAAGAAGAGTGGGCAACTTTTCCTTTAGTGGGTGTTCAAAGTCTCCTCTGCTTCCAACACACATCTCATCCTACCCTCTTCTGCTAAAGACCAGTACTGTTCATATTGGTTGGGTTATTCTAGAACATTCACTGAGGGGATTAACCTCACTGCATACTCCTCTGGTCCCTTTGAGACATTGATTGACATGGTTGACAGGAGCTGGAACTGTCCCTTTAAAGAAAAACCTGGCCAGGATGGGGTTGTGTCTCAGAGGAAGAGTACTTGCCTAACATGTGTGAGGCCCTGGGTTCGATCCTCAGCACCACATAAAAATAAAATAAAGGTATTGTGTCCACCTACAACTAAAAAGTTTCTTTCTTTTTTTTTTTTTTTTTTTAAAGAAAACCTGACCATGGATTCACTTCCACTTTCCTTCCTCTGCTATTTCCACCCATGGGCTGGAGAGACATGGGTCCCTCTCCCCAGGTGCTCTGGCCTAAGGTTCTTCCTGGCACCCAGGCCTGTCCCACCGTAGGCAGTGGACACCAGGGTGTCTGAAGGGGATGATTCTCTTCCTGTCGGAGTGGTGCATTCTGAGGCTCCCCTTTCTCTCAGGGTGGATGGGGCTAGGAAAAGCAGGCTCATGCAATGTATAGAATGATTTTAGTTTTAATTTTTCTTCAGAAAAACTAACTTTTTCTCTGGTTTAACTTAGTTCACATTGAGGTTTCGGATCAAAGCCCAACAAAATAAGAACAGAATTATGTGCCTTACTTTGCCTCCTTTTGTGTAGGTCTGGCTGTTTTGTGGACAGAAGGAGTGCCTGAGACAGGCAGGGTCAGGGGTCCTGGGTCTTGTGTCTTCAGTCCCCGTAAGGACACCTTGAGGGAACTCTTCAAGGCACTGCCCCTCACAATGAACTTTTAATTTCCCTCCTTTCTTCCTCCATCCTTCCTTGTTTATGCCTTGACTGGCCCAGCAGCTAACTTTTGTAGCCAAGCAAACCAAGCCTGCCTACCTTTCCTTCACCTAGGCCCTATTCTTTTTAAAAATCATTTTTATGTATTTTATTTTATTATTTTTTTGTTTTTACATTTTTTTTGGTGGGAAATGGTATTTTTAAAAAGTTTTTCATTTGTAGCTGTACATGACAGCAGAATGCATTTCAATTCATCGTGCACAAATGGAGTGCAACATTTCACTTCTCTGGTTGTACACAGTGTAGAGATGCACCATTTGTGCAATCATACATGTACCTAGGGTAATGATGTCCATCTCATTCTACCATCTTTCCTATCCTCATAACCCCTCCCCACCCTCCCCTTTGCCCAATCCAAATTTCCTCCATTCTTCCCATGCACCCCCCTTTTTACATTTTTAAAAATTTTTTATTTTATTTTTTACACAAACGGAGCACAACTTTTCATTTCTCTGGTTGTACATAATGTAGAGTTACCACCATTTGTGCAATCATACCCCTACATAGGGGTAATAATGTCCATCTCATTCCACCATCTTCCCCCCAAACCCCCCCCCCCCTCTGCTCAATCCAAACTTGCTCCATTCTTCCTTTGCCCTCCCCCATTATGGATCAGCATCCACTTATCAGAGAAAACATTTGACCTATGCCCTATAGGATGAGGTAGAGTGTCACTCTACTGGGTGAACCTGCAATGGCACATTTGCTGTAAATCTGAGGGATTCTATCAGCACCCAAAAAAACAGGCAGGAGGCCCTGTGGCAGTGCCATCAGAGTCATGGCCTAGCTCAGCAGAGCACAGGGAGGATTGGAGCAAAGGAAAGAAACTTCATATGTCTGTTCTCAGAACGTTTAGCTCAGTGGTTAGATTTTTTGGTGGTGTTGGGGGGCACTGGGGCTTGAACCAGAGGTCACTCTCCCACTGAGCTATTTCACACTTCATTTTTATTTTGAGACAAGGTCTCTCTAAAATTCTGAGCCTGGCCTTGAACTTGTGATCCTCCTGCCTCAGTCTCTCAAGCAGCTGAGATTAAAGGCATGTGCCAGCACACCGGGCTCCATAGCCAGATTTGTGTGGGGATTGAAGCCACACATGGACAGTGTGTGTGGCTCAGAACAGAAATGGCCACAACCCACGAAAATCCCTTAAACCTGTTCAATGTTTCTTCTCTGGGGCTAGAGTGTGTGAGACAGTGGCACATTCATATACTGTATTGATTGCTTGGCCCCATGTCGACCTACCTCCTATCCAGCTAGCTATGTGTCTATGTATATATCCTCTATCTCTCTATCTTTCTATTTATTTCCTTTCTATCACACATCTATGTCTAAGCCACATGTAACCACAGCATTCACACACTCATGTCCTGTCTCTGTCCACAGCACTTCCTCACGGCCCTGCAGGGAGGACTAATTGTGGTGCCACTCATCCTGGCCAAGGATCTGTGCCTGCAGCATGACCCCCTGACCCAGAGCTACCTCATCAACACCATTTTCTTTGTCTCTGCATCTGCACTCTCCTGCAAGTGCTTTTTGGGGTCAGGTAAGTAAAATCAATCCCCAGGATTCAAATGCCATTGAGCTCTTGTGCTATCTCCATCTCTGTCTCTCCTGTCTCTGCTCAGGCTTTGTTTGTAAGGACCCTTTGCAAAAATATCAATGGGAGTCAAAGATTCCATGTGTAAATGTTTAAGAAAGTTATAACCTAAGCTGACAAGCTCTGAAATACAGCATGTCCCTGTCTTCCTGCCTGGAAGGCCATGGTTTGGATTTTGATTTCTCCAACTCCTTAGAGTTCTCTTTGGAGTTTGGCAGTATTAAGACACCAGCCTCCAGCCCGTAATTGGTATTTTGGTGGGGATTGCATGGAATCTGGTGGTATTGCCATTTCCACAATATCAATTCTGCCTATCTATGAATATGGGAGGACTTTCATCTTCTGAGGTCTTCAATTTCAATTTTCTATAGTTTTCTTTGTAGAGGTCTTTTTATCTTCTTAGAGTTATCCTAGGTATTTTATTTTTTGAGGCTATTGTGATTTTTAATTGCTTTCTGGTTTCTTTCTCAGCTGATTCTTTGTGGATATATAGGAAAGCTATTGATTTTTGTATGCTGATTTTATGACCCCTGCTACTTGGCTAAATTTGTTTATTTGCTAAATTTGTTTATTAGCTTAGCAGCCTTTTGGTTGAATTTTTGGATCTTCTAGGTTTAGGATCATCCTATTATTTGCAGACAATGATAATTTGACTTCTTTCCTTTTTATCCTTATTATTTCCTTTTCTTCCTTAATTGTTCTGGCTAGAATTTCCAGCACCATATTAAATAGGAGTGGTGAGAGTGGGACATCCTTGTCTTGTTCCAGATTTTAAAGGAATTACTCTCAGTTTTTCTCCATTTACTATAAGTTGGGCTTTTTTTTTTTTTACATTTAGCCTTTATGATGTTGATGTAGGTTCCTTGTATCCCCAGTTTCTTCAGTGTTTTATTATGAATTGGTGTTGAATTTTGTTGAAGTCCTATTGACATGACTAAGTGATTTTTGTCCTTGATTCCATATTAGTGATGAACTCCATTTATTGATTTACATCTATGAAATCATTCTTGTATCTCTGGAATAAACTAAATTGGTTGTGGTATACAATCTTCTAAATACGTTGTTGAAGATGATTTGCTAATATTTTATTAAGTATTTTTGCCATCTAGTTCATAAGAGATATTGGTCCACAGTTTTCTTTCCTTGATGTGTCCTTATCTGGTTTGGGTATGTGTGTAGTCCTGGCTTCACAGAATGAACTTAGAAGTTTTCCATCCCTTTCTATTTCATGGAATAATTTGAGAATTGGGAACGATTGGTGGTGTGATTTGGACTGAGTTCAAGGCAATGCTATGGGGTTGTAGGGTGTAGGGTGGAAAGCCAATGCTGTAAGTCCTGGACTGAGTCTGAAATCTGGGGAACCAGGAACAGCAAGGTCTGAGGGCAGAAGAAGGTGGGTGACACACCCAAGAAGAGAGAAAGATTTCATGCTTCCTTCACCATTTTTGTTCTATTTGATTCCTCAACAGATAGGCTGATGGCTACCCAAACTGGGGAGGGAGATCTTTATTTACTACTGATTGAAATGCCAGTCTCTTCTGGAAATGTTCTCAGACACACCAAGCCAATGGCAATTACCAGCTATTCAGGACATCGTTTAATGTGAATGAATTACATTTACTGATTTGCATATATGTTAGGCAGGTTGACACATAAAATTAATAGCAGTGCTGTCTACAATGTGACTGTTGACAGGGCTGCTGGACATCCAGACACTTACTACCCAAGGTGTGAGTGAGCACCGCTATGGCTACTCTCTCATGTTAAAAATTCCAGGGAAGAACTCTGATTGGCTGAGCTGAGGCCCAGCCTGGACCTGCCAGGGCAGCAAATGTGGCAACTGGTACTGAGGAAGTGCTCCCAGTGAATGGAGAAGAGTAATTCTGATCTGAGCTGCCAACACAGCAGATATTCACTGATCCAAACACATGACTTGGAACCTGTTCACTAAAGGGCATGAAGGTACATACCCTGCTCCTTTGTAGCACCATTGAGGCGATCAGTTGCTAGAATCAGCGGAATCACCTTTTTCCAACCATCAAGTCCTTTTTGAGCTTATGTGGACTCTTAAAATCTGCCTGGGTAAAATGGAGTCCTTCAACCGTGGAGATGACCTGGGAAAAACTGTGAAGCCTGGAAAATGTGCCCTTGGAGAGCCTCCCCTCATTTTCTCACATCTTATCTTCTCTACACTCTCCCTGCCCTGCTCTGATTCTCTCCTTAACGTTAGCAATGGCTTCTTTGGATTACTACCTTCTCAGGAAAATTCCACTGGATCTTTCCTAGTCAGCTGCCTTACCCAGGCTAGTCCAGGGCCTCTTCCTTTAACATTTATTTAGCATCTCATTCAAGGATGGATCCGGGTTTGCTTAGCCTGAAGCTGTTACAGTTTTTTGGTGTCTTCTATGACAAAGAGCACAACATTATGAATAAAAAAAATCACAAGAAAGGAGAATACTTATTTAGGTAGAAAAAAAGAAATCCCAACAAATTTACAAAATTTAAAAAGGACGGTAAAGACCTCAAATGACACAGAAAAGGTAGCAGGATAATTTTATTATTTACCTCTCTTACAGTCACCTATAGTACTATACCCATTTATGTTTTATAATTTTATATTATGTCTCAAATGACATAAAATATGCTAATAAAATGCATCCTGACTCAACTTCCATTTAGTAAATCCCAGAACCTCTCTTGGCTTTTTAAATGCCACCTAGGGCAAGGTTTAGGGAAAGAGAAGTGGTAATGAAGAGGACATGGCTCATCCAGTCATGGTTGAAATGTTTTGCTTTTACAGATTTTGCAAAGGCAGATCACTAGAAGACACATGGCAGGCCCTTCTGCATCCTTTAGAAGGAGTCTTGCAAGTGGGGGCTGCTCACTATAAGTTCCCTTCAGATCTAATCTGCACCAGTCCTGTGCTTTGGCGCTGAGGTTGCAAAGGAGAATGGAAAACATTTACCTTCAGAGTGCTTCTTCCTGAGCTCTCTTAAGAGAAAACAAAATAAATAAATAAATAAATTGATTTTTTAAAAAGGAGAGAGAGAAACAGTTTGGTAGGAACTTCATGTCCAATTCTTCTTCATTGTTGCAGGTATAGGTTAGTAGAAGGCTGACAGTTGTTTCCAGGATAGATGGAATATGGACAGCATCCAGAGGGAGAGTACTCACTCCTACTGTGGTCTTTCATGCTTTCAATCCAAAGCACTTCTCATAGCACTTCCTTTTGGGTCATCTCCAGGAGAAAGACCAATCCTGGAATTTTTCCAGGTCCCTGCGAGAGGAGGGGCTACTCTGGCTAACATTTTGGGCAGGTTATTTCTCTTCTCCCTCTTCCTTTTTTTCTATTGTCATCTCTGTGAATGAAAATTTCCTCCCAAATCCCCAAGCACTCAAAGAAGTACAACATTTACTCTGGTTTGTTTTCTAGGCCTGGTAGTCCCCTGTATTGACCCTGATCTCAATCAGCAGCCTTTGGCCCTGCAGCAGCCTTTGGGGCCTGGAATCTCCCTGCCTGGAATATTCAGGTGCCCCTCCCTGCCCTCACCCCATGCAGAGACACCAAACATAGAGCTCTGTGAATGGGAGCATTTACTCTCCCAGATCCAAGATGGTTTTAGTTTCAAATTATGGAAAAGCTTTCATCTTGGAAGCTGGAGGCTGAATTCTAGCCCTGGCTCTGTGCTGAGGGACGTGGACCAGTCCTCTGCCTTCTCTGAGGCTCAATTCTCTCACCTGAAAAACAAACAGGTGGAAAAGTCCCAAATTAAGATATTGACAGAGTAATTGAGGAAGTGTCTTTGGAGCAGGACAAAGGGGAGTGAAAGGGCCTGTGGAAAGCTTTTTGAGAAGCCCAAATCAGGAGTTAGGGTTCAAGGCACTTTCATCTAGTTAAACAGGTAAAGCAAGACACAAATAAAATTATGGAATGAAAATCATGCTAATATCATTAAACTAAGGTAGGGTTAAAAACTATCTTGAGTTTGGTCCCACCCATGGAAGTGGACTTACCTGAGTTCCTAACAAGTAACTACTTGAGGTGTTGTAAGTTGTAAAGTCTAGCTCACAAATCAATGGCCTTGCAGATCTGGGCGCAGTGGCGTACACCTGTAATCCCAGCAACTTGGGAGCCTGAGGCTGGTGAATCACAAGTTTGAGGGCCAGCTTCAGTAATTTAGTGAGACCCTGTCTCAAAATAAAAAGAACTAGAGATGTAACTCAGTGGTAAAGTGCCTCTGGGTTCATTCTTCTGTACCAAAATAAATAAATAAATAATAAAATTTTAAAAGGCCACGTACACTTGCTTAGCTGCTAACCAGTATTCAATGATGTGCTTTTTAGAATGAGAAACAAACATATTGTTTTCTCTGATATAAGGAGGCTAGCTCACAGTGTTGTGGGATGGGGGTACATAGGAGGATTAGAGGAACACTAGAATGGTCAAAGGGAAGGGAGGAGAAGGGAGGGGAGCAACGGGGGAGGGAGGGAGAAAAAAGGAATAAAAAAAAAAAGAAAAGGTGGTTGAATGAGATAGATATCATTATCCTAAATGCAATGATTGAAGACCTGAATGGTATGAATATACTGTGTATACAAACAGTTGTATGTAAAAAGATGCTATATATGTGCATTATGAATTGTAATACATACTACTATTATAAATAAAAATAAATTAAAAAAAATGAGAAACAAACATACTGATTGACAATAAGACTTCAGGAAACCTTAGCAATTAAAAACCATGCTAAAAACTGCAAGGTCAAAAACTGATGCTTTTGGTGGAGGAGCTGATGAGTGCCTTGCTCAGGGCAGGGTTGGCAGCTCTAGCCCAGGGCAGCTACCTGTTTATAAAAGTACTCAGCTCAGTGCCTGATACAGAAAATTTATTTCCCACACAAAATAAAAGCATATTTTTACATATATATTATTAAATATACATATGTGTGTATGGTATAGATACATATATATCTATCTGATTTTGTACTTTCCCCCTTTTCAAATATTATCTACATGATAAGGTTTATCCAGCTACGGTTAAAAACAACCCAAGGTTAACGGTTGTTCCTGAGTTACAGGATTATGGTGATTTAAGTTCACTCTTATTTCTTAATTCTATTTGCCATTTACTTATCTGTATTATTTTATAACTGGGAAAGGTAAGAACCGTTTACAAAATGTTGTTAGACCAGTGTCAGGTGGGTTTTATGAGTAGTGCCCCTTTGAATCTGTGCCTGGGAGCACAAGTGGGGCAGCTGCCAGTTGGCCTTGTGGAAGGGGGCTGGGAGGGCCCAGCTCAAGGCTCAAGGTCCCAGCCTGGACAACTGCTGAGGTTCTGCACTTTGTAACTTCACCTGCTTTTTGTCTTTGTTTTCTCAGTCTGTTTCTTCTTCTTTCTTTGTTTTTATTTATCAAATTAATTTATTAAATTAATCAGTTTATGTTTTTGGGACCAGGATTGAACCCAGGGACACTTAACCACTGAGCCACATCCCCATCTCTCCCCCCCCCCTTTTTTCCCCACAATACCTTTGTTTAATTTATTTATTTATTTATATGTGATGCTAAGGATCGAACCCAGTGCCTCACATGTGCTAGGCAAGTGCTCTACCCACTGAGCTACAGCCCCAGCCCCTATCCCCACCCCTTTTTATTTTTGATTTTGAGACAGGATCTCACTAAGTTGCTCAGAGCCTTGTTAAATTTGAACTTGTGATCCTCTTCCCTCAGCCTCGGGAGCTGCTGGGATTACAGGTGTGGCCACTGAGCCTGGCTCCAGTCTCTTTCTTTGTGCTGACAGCATGAAAACAAAAGGGCCAGGCATCCTGTTTCTGTAGCAGACCAGAGGGGAGGACTGGAGCAAAGGCTCCCTGTCCATTGCCAGTTTGGGGGTCTCAGGGTACACTCACAGTAGAGGGTAGTGTTAGGTTTAACAAAAGTGGACTAACAGGCTTTCCCTCCCCAGTAGATGTCTCATCCCCTTTTTCTCCAGGCAGAGGCAAGCTTCTCACCCCCTCTTGCTGATTATTTAGCTATTGGCCTCCAAGTCTCTAGCTAACATGCTTCCATTTTAGGCATTACTGATTGACGTACCAATACGATGATCCTAATTTCATTTTCCTTCCCAACCCTTCGCTCCCCCCACATGTAAGCATCTTCCCCTCCTCCTACCTTCCCACACTCCACACAGAGATCAGTCTTCAGTGTTTCCATGAGCAGGACTATGATGCCATTCAGAACTGAATCCCTAAGTTCCTTTCTACCCAGCCTTTTGCTTTCTACAGAGGAAGATCAAGTATGGAGAGACGAAGTGGCACCTGTTTCCCATGGAAACTACTAAGTGCCTTGATGTGCTCTGGCTGCCATATCACTCTAGACTGGGTAGCTTAAACAACAGAAATGTATTTCCTCATAGTTCTGGGACTGAAAGTCCCAGTATCAGTACAGTTAGAAAGATGTTCAAGCACTTGAAATTGTTGAAATAGTCCCTTAAATGATTTCTGGGTTGGTGTGAATCTTTGCATACAATAATAGAAAACTCATTTAAAAATGAAAACAAAACTAAACATCCTAAATAATGAATTGTTATAAATATATTTGGACAGTTTAAAATTCTGGGTCTTGAGTAGAGTGTCTATAGTCAAGGAAAACAGGCATAAAATCACATGAACAAGTGCTCATCTTTTGTGGCATGATAAAATGCAAATTGGCATTATTAAAGTTTTGCAACATTTCTTTAAAACTAGCAAAACAAAAAATGATTAAAAAAAAAAACAAACAAAAACTAAAAAACATCAATGGTAGCAAGTTCAGTACTGGAGGCGTGAAAATGAAAATTAATGAATTCCTGCCCTTGTGGAGTCCAGCAATAAAGAAATGACTATGACAAGAGAGGCCTGTACACTCAGTAGATTGTTCTTAAGCATAAGTGTAAGGTATGTAAAGGAATCTCTAGGGTAGTTATTGTAAATGGTTAGTTTATGAGGACAGAGGCTATGTCCATACAGAGAAGTTCTAACTACTGTGCAGCAGTCCCCACTTATTGGCAGATCACACGTTTTTTTTTTTTTTTTTTTTTTTTGGTACTGAAAGATGGGAAAATGCAAAAATACTTGTGTAAACACAAGTCCTTCCCAAACTGTCCTCAGTTTTCAGAAAAACCGCAGAATGTCCCTGTTCCTTATTTTGTCTATCTTGCAAAAGCCGGGTGGCCGATCGCCCTTCCCCCTGCGGTCAGGCTGACCCAAAACATAAAAATAAAATGCTTTGTATGAAACTTTACATGTTAACCAGTCAGAAAAGCGCTGTAAACCCCCCATTAACCTGCTCATACTCATTATAAAAATCCTGCTAAATTTGAGCTAGGGGCCCCTCTTAGAGCTGAGGCTGGCTTTGAACTCTTGATCCTTCTGCCTCAGTCTCCCAAGTGCTGGGATTACAGGCGTGCGCCACCACACCCAGCTAGATCACATGTTCTAAGACCCCAGTGGAAGCCTGAAACTTCAGGTAATGCTAAACCCTCTGTACACTATTTTTTCCCTATACCTGTAATTTTTTTTATAATAAAGTTTAATGTATAAATTAGGCACAGTAATATACTGCTGTAACAAATACTGTATGTAATAGAAGTTAAGTGAACATGATCACTATCTCCTGAGTCTGGAAAAATGATACTTGTAATGAGAATCAGGGCCAATCTGAAGATTGAACATCTGAAAAATGCCGAGGCAAGCATGGAAAGCAAGTTTTATTAAAAGGATAGAACAGAGATAGACTTCTCAGTAGAGAAGGGACCCCAGAGCTGGAATTTGAGGAAGTAGGGGTGTCCTGCCCCTTTTATTCATTTCAGATTTCCTTTGTTCTCATGCTCTCTCCTCCCCGCATCCTGCATACATGACTAGTGACCAAAAGGTGGGCCAAAAGATGTGCATTTCCCTAATTGCTAAAGAACATTTTTTGATCTATTTGTTGATTGGCTGTATTCTTCTTCTGTGAAGTGTCTGTTCAATTCCTTTGCCCATTTATTGATTGACTTATTTGATTTTTGGTGTTAAGTTTTTTGAGTTCTTTATATATCCTGGAGATTAATGCTCTATCTGAGGTTCAGGTGGCAAAGATTTTCTCCCATTCTGTAAGCTCTCTCTTCATGTTATTGATTGTTTCCTTTGCTGTGAAGAAACTTTTTGGTTTGATTCAATCCCATTTATTGATTTCTGATTTTACTTCTTGTACTTGAGGGGTCTTGTTTCCTAAGCTGATGTGATGGAGATTTGAGCCTACTTTTTCTTCTATGTGGTACAGGCTCTCAGTTCTAGTGCCTAAGTCCTTAATCCACTTTGAGTTGAGTTTTGTGCAGGATGAGAGATAGGGGTTTAATTTTCATTTTGCTACATATGGATATCCAGTTTTCCCAGCACCATTTGATGAAGAGGCTATTTGTTCTCCAATGTATGCATGTGGTGCTTTGTCTAGTATAAGATAGCTGTATTTATTTATTTATTCTAATTTGTTATACATACTTACAGAGTGCAATTCCTTTCATATTACATATAAAGAGCACAGTTTTTCAAGTCACTGGTTTTACACAAGGTATTTTCTCACCATTTGAGTTTTTATACATGCACTTAGTGTATTGATGTCCAACTCATTCTGCCATTATTCCTATTCCCTTGCCCCTTCCCTTCCCTCCCTCCCCTTTGTTCTATTTAACATTCTTTCATTCCTCTCATCCCCCTACCTTGCCATTATAATTCAGTATCATCATAGCAAAGGAATCATTTGACCTTTGGTTTTCTGGGATTGGCTGACTTCACTTAGCATTATTTTCTCCAGCTCCATCCATTTACCTGCAAATGCCATGATTTTATTCTCTTTTAGTGCTGAGCAGTGTTCCATTGTGTATATATATATACCAAAGTTTCCCTATCCATTCATCTACTGATGGGCATTGACATTGTTTCTACAATCTAGCTATTGTGAATTGTGCTGCTATAAACATTGATGTGGCTGTGTCCCTGTAGTAAGCTGCTTTTAAGTCTTTTGGATATAGTCCGAGGAGTGGAATAGCTGGGTCAAACAGTGGTTCCATTCCAAGTTTTCCTAGGAATCTCCATACTGCTTTCCAGATTGGCTTCACCAATTTGCTGTCCCACCAGCAATGTATGAGTGTGCCCTTTTCCACACATCCTCGCCAGCATTTATTGTAGTTTGTGTTTTTGATAGCTGCTGTTCTGACTGGCGTGAGATGAAATCTTAGAGTTGTTTTGATTTGCAGTTCTCTAATTGCTAGAGATGTTGAACATTTTTTCATATATTTGTTGATTGATTGTATATAATCTTCTGTGAAGTGTCCATTCAATTCCTTAGCCCATTTATTGATTGGGGTTGTTTGTTTGTTTGTTTTGGTGTAAAGGTTTTTGAGAGCTTTATATATCCTTGAAGTTAATGTTCTGTCTGATGTGCATGTGGTAAAGATTTGCTCCCATTCTGTAGGTCCTCTGTTCACCTCATGATTGTTTCTTTTGCTGAGAAGAAGCTTTTTAGTTCAAATCCATCCAATTTATTACTTCTTGGTTTTAATTCTTGCACTATACGGGTCTTGTTGAGGAAGTTGGGGCCTAATTCAACATGATGGAGATTTGGGCCTACTTTTTCTTCTATTAGGTGCAAGGTCTCTGGTTTTATTCCTCTGTCCTTGATCCACTTTGAGTTTTGTGCATGGAGAGAGATAGAGGTTTAATTTCATTTTGTTACATGAGGATTTCCAGTTTTCCCAACACCATTTGTTAAAGAGGCTGTCTTTTCTCCAATGTATGGCTCCTTTGTCTAATATAAGATGACTGTAGGTATGTGGGTTAGTCTCTGTGTCTTCTATTCTGTACCATTGGTCTACCGGTCTATTTTGGTGCCAATACCATGCTGTTTTATTTACTATTGCTTTGTAGTGCAATTTACGGTCTGGAATAGTAATGCCAGCAGCTTTACTCTTCTTGCTAAGAATTGCTTTGGCTATTCTGGGTCTCTTATTTTTTCAGATGAATTTCATGATTGCTTTTTCTATTTCTATGAGGAATGACAGTGGGATTTTGATTGGGATTGCATTGAAATTGTATAGTGCTTTTGGTAGAATAGTCATTTTGACAACATTAGTTCTACCTATCTGTGAACAAGGTAGATCTTTCCATCTTCTAAGATCTTTTTTAATTTCCTTCTTTAGTGTGCTGTAGTTTTCATTGTACAGGTCTTTCATTTCATTTGTTGATTCCTAAGTTCTTTACTTTTTTTTTGAGGTTACAGTAAATGGATTTCCTAGTTTATCTTTCTAAGGAATTGTCACTGATGTACAGAAATGCCTTTGATTTATGGGTATTGATTTTATATTCAGCCAATTTGCTGAATTCATTTACTAGTTCTAGAAGGTTTCTGGTGGAATTTTTTGGATTTTCTATATATAGAATCATAATGTCTGCAAATAGTGATAAATTGAGTTCTTCTTTTCCTATCCATATCCCTTTTATTTCTTTTTTCTGTCTAGGGTTTCAAGAATTATGTTAAATAGAAGTGGTGAAAGAGGGCATCCCTGTCTTGTTCCAGTTTTTAGAGGGAATGCTTTCAATTTTTCTCCATTTAGGATAATGTTGGCCTGGGGCTTAGCATAGATGGCCTTTACAATGTTGAGGTATGTTCCTGTTATCCCTATTTTTTCTAACGTTTTGAACATGAAGGGGTGCTGTATCTTGTCAAATGCTTTCTCTGTGTCAATTGAGATGATCATATGATTTTTATCTGTGAGTCTATTGATGTGGTGAATTACATTTATTGATTTCCTTATGTTGAACCAAACTTGCATCCCTGGAATGAACCCCACTTGATTCTTTTTTGATATGTTTTTGTATTCAATTTGTCAGAATTTTTGCATCTATATTTATTAGAGATATTGGTTTAGGTTTTCTTTCTTTGATTTGTCTCTGCCTGGTTTTGGAATCAGGGTGATATTGGACTCATAGATTGAGTCTGGAAGGGTTGGAAGATCTCTCCAGTGGTGAAAGAGGTGTGTTAAAGTCACCTAGAATTATTGTGTTGTGGTCAGTTTGACTCCTGAACTTGAGAAGTGTTTGTTTGATGAATGTGGATGCTCCGTTATTTGGGGCATATATATTTATAACAGTTATTTTTTGTTGATGTATGATTCCCTTAAGCAGTATGAAATGTCCATCTTTATCTCTTTTGATTAACTTTGGCTTGAAGTCTACTTTATTTGATATGAGGATGGAAACCCCTGCTTGCTTACGTAGACTGTGTGAGTGGTATATTTTATCCCATCTTTTTACCTTCAGTCTGTGGGTGTCTTTTCCTATGAGATGTGTCTCTTGAAGGCAGCATATTGTTGGGTCTTTTTTTTTTTAATCCAATCTATCAGCCTATGTTTTTTAATTGGTGTGTTTAGGCCGTTAACATTCAGGATTATTATTGAGATATGATTTGTATTACCGGTCATTTTTAAATTTAATTGAATTTTATTTTATTTTTGGTATTTAGCTTGACTTAATTTCTCCTCTGGTTAATTTTTCCTTTATTGTAGTTCTTCCCTTTGCAGGATTTCATTGTTGTTTTTCATTTCCTCCTCGTGGAATATTTTGCCAAGAATATTTTGTAGTGCCAGCTTTTTTGTTGCAAATTCTTTTAGCTTTTGTTTATCATGGAAGGTTTTTATTTCATCATCAAATCTAAAGCTTAATTTTGCTGGACATAAGATTCTTGGTTGGCATCCCTTTTCTTTTAGAGCCTGGTATATGTTGTTCCAGAATCTCCTGGCTTTGAGGGTCTGGTTTGAAAAATCTGCTGAGATGCGAATTGGTTTTCCTCTATAGGTTATCTGATTTTTCTCTCTTACGGCCTTTAAAATTCTATCCTTATTTTGTATGCTAGGTATTTTCATGATAATGTACCTTGGTGTAGATCTGTTATAATTTTGTACATTTGGCGTCTTGTATTTGGTTTTCAAATTCATTCTTCTTGTTTGGGAAATTTTCTGATATTATTTCATTGAAGAGATTTTGCATTCCTTTGGTTTGATTCTCTGCACATTCCTCTATTCCAATAAATCTTATATTTGGTCTTTTGATGGTATCTCATAATTCTTGGCTATTCTGTTCATGGTTTCTTACTATCTTCACTGTGAGGTCAACTTTATTTTCAATATTATATATTCTGTCTTCATTGTCTGAGATCCTGTCTTCCAAGTGATCCAATCTGTTGGTGATACTATCTATTGAGTTTTTTAAATGGCTTATTGTTTCTTTCATTTCAAGTATTTCTGTTTGTTTTTTTCTCAGACTCTCTATTTCTTTCTTGAAGTAATCTTTTGCTATCTGTATTTGATCTCTTATCTCTTTGTTGGAGAGATCAATTTTTGCCTGTATCTGCTCACTTAGGTCATTTTTTAAATCCCAAATTATTTTAATTATGTAAATTCAGAACTCTTTCTCTGACATTTCACCCCTACTGTGCTTTCTATGGATTCTATTGCTGTAGAATCTTGGTTTGTTTTGGTATTTTCCTCCCTTGTTTCTTCGTGATATCTTTGTGTTTTCTTCTCTTGCAGTGTAAGTCTGAGGTATTACTGCTTCTGCCCTATTGTCTTGTAGCATCCCTATAGGTTACCTGATGCCTCACTTTTAAGGGAAAGATCAATATTACAACATTCAATGTACCCAACGTGTTGCCATATATCAGTTAGCTTCTATTTTTATATTTACAGTTTTGACACTGTAAAGATAAATGATGAGATCAGTTATCTTCTACCATATAGTCAGTTTGTTTATGTGTTGGTTTACAGTATCTAATGGTAGGAAGGGGGACTTAGGGGTTGGCTAAGACATTTTTGAGTTAGGATGTGAGAAAATAAAGGTATTAGATTATTTGACTAGTGATAGGGTAATCATGAGAACTTGGATGTTAGTAGGAGTAACAAGAGATAGGCATCCCCATATAATACTCCCTGTTCCTGGGCCCGGGGCCGGTTCCCTGACCTGCAGGCAGAGGAAGAAGCTAATGGCAGCTCTGAAGTAGGCGGGTACAGCTGGGAACACACACAGGAGGGCTGTTTGGGCCTTGCTGGCCTTGTTTTCCTACCGGCAGTGGCTAACCGCGGTTCTGAAATCTAAGATAACTGTATTTTTGTGGGTTCGTCTTGGTGTCTTCTATTCTGTCCCATTGGTCTGTGTATCTCTTTTGGTGCCAATACCATGCTGTTTTTATTACTGTGGCTCTGTAGTATAATTTAAGGTCTTGTGTTGTGATGCCTCCTGCTTCACTCTTCTTGCTCAGGATTGCTTTGGCTATCCTGGGTCTTTTATTTTTCCAAATTAATTTCATGATGGCTTTTTCTATTTCTATGAAAAATGTTATTGGGTTTTAATAGAAAAATTGCATTAAATCTGTATAACTGTTTTGGTAGTATGGCCATTTTGACAATATTAATTCTGACTATCCAAGAACATGGGAGATCTTTCTATATTCTAAGGTCTTCTTCAATTTCTTTCTTCAGTGTTCTATAGTTTTTATTGTAGAGGTCTTTCACCTATTTTGTTAGCTTGATTCCCAAATATTTTATTTTTTATTGCTATTGTTAATTTAATGAGATAGTTTTCCTAATTTTTCTTTCAATTGATTCATCATTGAGGTATAGGAACACATTTGATTTTTATGGGTGTTAATTTTATATCCTCCTACTTTGCTGAATTTATTTATTAGTTCTAGAAGTTTTCTGGTGAGATTTTTTGGGTCTTCTCAATATAGAATCATGTTGTTGGCAAATAGTGATGGTTTGAGTTCTTCTTTTCTTATTTGTATCCCTTTAATTAATTTATTTCTTCTGCCTAGTTGTTCTAGCTAGAGTTTCAAAGACAATGTTGAATAAAAGTGGTGAAAGGGGCATCCTTGTCTTGTTCTAGTTTATAGAGGGAATGCTTTCGATTTTTCTCCATTTAGAATGATGTTGTCCCTGGGTTTAGCTTTTATAGTGTTAAGGTTTGTTCCTAGTCGCCTAGTTTTTCTAGTGTTTTGAACATGAAGCAGTGCTGTATTTTGTCAAAGACTTTTTCTGCATCTATTGAGATGATCATATGATTCTTGACTTTAAGTCTATTGATGTGATGAATTACATTTATTGATTTCCGTATGTTGAACCAATCTTGTATCCCTGGGATGAACCCCATTTGATCATGCTACATTATGTTTTTAATATGTTTTTATGCAATTTGCCAGAATTTTATTGAGAAATTTTGCATCTGTTCATCAGGGATATTGGTCTGAAGTTTTCTTTCCTTGATGTGTCTTTGTCTGGTTTTGGTATCAGGGTGATACTAGCTTCACTGAATAAGTTTGAAAGAGTTCCCTTCTTTTCTATTTCGAGGAATAACTTGAGGCGTATAGGTATTAATTCTTCTTTGAAGGTCTTGTAGATCTTGATTGGGAAACTGTCTGGTCCTGGGCTTTTCTTGGTTGGTAGGCTCTTGATAGCATCTTCTATTTCATTGGTTCAACTGGAACTGTTTAAATTGTGCATGTCTTCCTGATTCAGTTTGTGTAGGTCATATGTTTGTAGAAATTTGTCAATGTCTTTGAGATTTTCTATTTTATTGGAGTATAAATTTTCAAAATAGTTTCTGATTATCTTCTGTATAGAAGTGTAGTGTCCATCATGATATTTTCTTTTTCATCATGTGTTTTAATAATTTGAGTTTTCTGTCTCTTTCTCTTTGTTAGTGTGGCTAAGAATTCATCAATTTTATTTACTTTTTCAAAGAACCAACTTTTTGTTTTGCCAATTTTTTGAATTGTATCTTTTGTTTCAATTTCATTGATTTCAGCTCTGATTTTAATCATTTCCTGTCTTCTACTGCTTTTGGTGTTGATTTGTTCTTCCTTTTCTGGGGCTTTGAGATGTAATGTTAGGTTACTTATTTATTGACTTTTATTCTTTTAAGGAATGAGCTCAATGCAATAAACTTTCCTCTTAGTACTGCCTTTATAGTGTCCCAAGATTTTGATATGTTGTGTCTCTATTCTCATTTGC
The DNA here is from genome assembly GCA_025594165.1 of Tamias sibiricus. NCBI lineage: Eukaryota > Metazoa > Chordata > Mammalia > Rodentia > Sciuridae > Tamias > Tamias sibiricus. The sequence continues at coordinate 150,708,230 of CM046664.1, forward strand.
TTCTAAGCATTTTTTATTCCATCCCTGATTTCTTCTGCTATCCATCAATAACATATTATTTAATCTCCAGGTGTTAGAGTAGCTTCTATTTTTTATTTTATCATTGATTTCTAATTTTATTCCATTATAACATGATAGAATTTAGGGTATTATCTCTATTTTTAAAAATATTTGCTAAGAGTTGCTTTATGGCATAAGATATGGTCTATTTTAGAGAAGAATCCATGTGCTGCTGAGAAGAAAGTGCATTTGTTCATTGATGGATGAAATACTCTGTTAAGTATAAATTATTGATTGAATTATTCATTTCTATAGTTTCTTTGTTTAGTTTTTGTTTGGATGATCTATGAAGTGGTGAGAGAGGTGTGTTAAAGTCACCCAGTATTATTGTGTTTTAGTCTATTTGCTTCTTGAAATTGAGACGGATTTGTTTGATGTACCTAGATGCTCCATTGTTTGGGGCATAAATATGTACAATTGTTATGTCTTGTTGATGTATAATTCCCTTAAGCAGTGTGAAATGTCCTTCTTTGTCCCTTCTGATTAACTTTGGTTTGAAGTCCACTTTATCTGATATGAGGATAGAAACCCCTACTTGTTTACACAATCTGTGTGAGTGATATGTTTTTTTCTTATCCTTTCCCCTTCAGTCTGTGGATATCTTTGCCTATATGGTGAGTCTTGGGTCTTGTTTTTTAATGCCATCTGCCAGTCTATGTCTTTTGATTGATGAGTTTAGGCCATTTACTTACAAGGTTATTATTGAGATATGATTTGTGTTCTCAGTCATTTTGGTTTATTTCTCACTTTTAATTTGAATCAGTTTTTCTTTTGATTGATTATTTCTTTAGTGTAGTTCCTCCCTTTGCTGGTTTTCACTGTTTTTTTTTATTTATTTATTTCATCTTCACGAAGTATTTTGTTGATAATGTTCTGTAGTGCAGGCTTTCTAGTTGTAAATTCTTTTAAGTTTGCTTTATCATGGAATGTTTTTTATATCATCTTCAAATCTGAAGCTTAATCTTGCTCAATATAAAATTCTTGGTTGGTGTCCATTTTCTTATTTTGGTACTAGAGATTGAACTTAGGGCCACCAGACCACTGTGCCACATCCCCAGCCCTATTTTGTATTTTATTTAGAGACAGGGTCTCACTGAGTTGCTTAGCATCTTGCTTTTCGCTGAGGCTCACTTTGAACTCGTGACCCTCCTGCCTCAGCCTCCCGAGCCGCTGGGATTACAGGTGTGTGCCACTGTGCCCAGAAGCATCCATTTTCTTTCAGAGCTTCATATAGATTATTCCAAGACCTCCTAGCTTTGAGGGTCTGGGGTTGAGAAATCAGCTGAGATCCAAATTGGTTTTCCCCTAAACATAATCTGACATTTTTTTCTCTTTAAGTCTTTAAAATTCTAGCCTTATTCTGTATGTTAGTCTTTCTTATTAAAATGTGCCATGGTGGGCTGGGTCTGTGGCTCAGTGGTAGAGCTTGCTTGCCTAGCATGTGCAGGGCCCTGAGTTTGAACCTCAGCACCGCATAAAAATAAATAAATAAAGGTATTGTGTCCAACTACAACTAAAAAAAAATTTTTTTTCAATGTGCCTTGGTGTAGGTTGTTGTAATTTTCTATATTTCAGGTCTTGTAAGCCTCTTGTATTTGGTGTTTTCATGTTATCCCATAGTTCTTGGAAGTTCTGTTTGTGGTTTCTTATCATCTTCTCTCAATCATCAACTTTATTTTTAAGATTATATATTTTGTCTTCATTGCCTGAGATTCTGTCTTCCAAGTGGCCTAGTCTATTGGTAATGCTTCTATTGAATTTTTAATTTGGTTTATTGGTTCCTTCATTTTGAGGGTTTCTGCTTGATTCTTTTCAGAATCTTTATATCTTTATTGAAGTGATCTTCACCTCCTGTATTTTATCTTTGATTTCTCTTCTTACATCATCCTTTACAATGTGGATCAGTTTAACTATGTACATTTGAAACTTTTCCTCTGACATTTCTTCTACTGTGTTGTCAATAGATTCTATTATTGGAGCATCTTGGTTTGTTTGGGGTGATTTGTTCCCTTATTTTTTCATGTTGTCCGTATATCTACCCATTTGGCAGTATGGATCCGAGGCAATACAGCTTCTACCCTATAGACTTATAGTGTCCCTAAAGGTTTCCAGTACCTTGCTTTGAAGGGGGAGACAAATAATAATGGCACTCAATGCAAACAATACACAGCCTTAAACCAAATAGCTCTTACTGAGACATCTACAGTTTTGTCACAATAAAAAGAAATGATGTGTTCAATTATTCCCTGCAATTTACACAGTTAGTTTGCAAAATGGATTACAATTTTAAATGATAGACAAAGAGAGAGAACAGAAGAGGTATAGGATGTGAAGTTTATGAGTAGAAGGGAAGCTAGAAGAAAAAATTATAGGAAGTGTGAAAGAGGGATTAATAGAGGTTGGTTGTTAGTAGGAGAAAAGAAAGAAAGAGAATCTGGGGAAATAGATAAGTGAGAGGAAAAAAAGAATACATATTAAAAGTAAAAAGAACATAGTAAATCTAAAAGAATACACAACAAAATCATAATATACTACTCAGACATCCCAGTCCTCAGTAAACTGATGCATGAAAAAATTATTGGTTTCAAAAATTGTAAAAATGTGAGCAAAAAAAAAAAAGAAAAAAATCTCAGTTCTCACCACATCCTCCCCTGGAAGGGAATAAGTAAATCATACAGAAGTGTGGGCCAGCTGGAAATAAAAGTCTAAAAATTAGTATTAAAACAAAAGACATAAGAAATATAGGCTTGAAGAGTGGGAAAGACCTTATGTGTCTGTCTGTTCTTAACAAGGGGAAAAGCCACTAGTGCTTTATTTATAGTGAAACACATCAAAGGGATTCATTGTGAGAAAGGGTTCTTCAATGTAAACAATAAGGGAGAGGCTGTGGGGAAGTTGGCCTGATTGGAGACTTATCACTTGTGTAGTAATTCTTCCTCCTCCAGGCAGCTGGGGCCTTAAGGCTATTTGGGCACACTGGTATCTCTTTCCACCTCTGGGGAGTTGCATTTGTACCTAGGGCTGTCTGAACCAATAAATTCCATGGTATATCAGAATTCTTAAAGTAGGACATTGCCAAAGCAACACAGCAATCTCAGATTGGTAAGATGACACTGAGAGTTCTCTGACCAGCACACCTCTATTTAGAGCTGGCTCAGACACGCCCACAATTCATTCCTGGCTTCCAACACTGAATGAAAAATTGAACAAGTTTCCCTCTGAGTTCAAAAGTTTCTCAGCTTCCCTTCTCAGTGGTTAGGTGGTGTTGTCTGGAGTGTATGATCCTAGCTCCACCTTCAGGATGGATAGGGTTTCTAGGGTTAGAGGGTTAGTTCTGGAGGAAGAACTCCTGGAGATGGGGTGTAGGCTTAGGTATGCTCCAGTCTCTTTGCTGGGTGCCAGTTGGTGTGGAGATTTTCAGTCAGTGCACCTCCAGGATGCATAAATTGCCAGTCCATGCTGGAAGACTGCACGCTAGGAATCTCCTTTGGGTTCCACTTGTGTGGTATAGAAGGCTGTTCTTAGTCTACACTTTGCCTGTGGGCCCCAGGATTCCTGGTCTCTGATTCAGTCTCCGAACTCAATCTCTCCCACCCCAGCCCTTCAAATTCTTGGTCAGGTGCTTCTCTCCCAGCAGGCCCTGCAAGCAGTTGGATTGGAAGGGGCAGGGGAAGTCAGGTGGGTTCCCATGACCAGTATTGATACCAGTGATGAGAATCAATCAGAGCTGAGTTCCATTTCTCCAGATGTGAAGATTGAACACCTAAGAAATTCCAGGGCAAGTGTAGAAAGCAAATTTTATTTAAAGGATAGAACAGAGATAGATTTCTCCACAGTGAAGGGGACCCAGAGCTGGATGTCCAAGGAAGTGGAGGTGTTCTTCCGCTTTTATACATTTTAGATTTCCTGTGTTCTCATGCTCTCTCCTCCCTCATTCTGCATTTATTAAAAAGGGAGGTGAAAGAAGGATTTAGAATTCCTGGTGCAGTGCACCTGGAAAGGGCTAGAATTCTCTTTAAAAAAAAAAAAAAAAAAGAAAGAAAAAAAAGTGTGTCCTTGAAGTCTTACACTGTTCCCCTATCTAATTATTTTAGTACCAGGGATTGAACCCTGGGATACTTAACCACTGTGCCACATCCCAGCCTTTTTTTTTTTTTATTTTTTATTTGGAGATAGGGTCTTGCTAAGTTGCTGAGGCTGGCTTTCAACTTGCTATCCACCTGCTTCAGCCTCCTGAGTCGCTGGGATTTCAAGCGGGTACCACCATGCCTGGCTAGCATTCCTTCTTTTAAAGGCACCTAAGGAGAAGTTGATAAGCTCCTTTTGATTACTTCTTGGTATTTCAGTTATCCTGCACCAGAGCCACCAGGGAAGCAACCCCACTATTCTACCATCTTGCTGAGCAAATTTTATTTGAAGAATAGAACAGAGATAGACTTCTCTGAAGAGAAGAGGCCCCAAAGCTGGGTGTCTGAGGAAGTGGGTGTGCCTACCCCTTTTATACATTTTAGATTTCCCTGTTCTCATGCTCTCTCCTCCCTGGTCTTGCCTAGTGACTAGTGACCAAAAAGTCCAGTGATCCTAGGGCAAGAATGAAGCTGTCCAGGAGTACAGGCAGGAAGGGCATGGAACTCCTACAGTTCCCTGCAGGAAGGAACAATCCCTGAAGGCAGGTAACCTTGGGAATAGGTGGAGGAAGAGGGGGAAAAGCTCTGGAGGTATTAGCATTTTAGTTTCTCCAGAATCAGCCCCATCTTTCTCTTCCATTTCTATTAATGAATATAGTAACATTCACTACCTACACTGACTGTCCTTTTGTCCCCTTGCATCACAAATATTATTATTTCCAGGCTGCATTTCAGAGGTGATTGAAGTCATGGAAAGGGGATAAAGGGGGATGCTGTACCCATGGGGTTTGTCTCAGTAACTGTTGTAGCTCTGACACCCAGCACTTCATGTCTACCACAAAGCAGGTCCTTAGTCAGCATTTGATGAATCTATCATGTGCACATGAGATTAGAGCACAAAAATAAAACACAAATCAGGTGTTATGTACTCTGGTGATGTCTAGAGCAGAGAGACTAGGGGAGCCTGACAGCCTGGGACCCTCTGGTTTCATGACACATGACTGAATCAGGTTCACTCTGTATGAATTAAGCTGGTGACTAAAACCCACACAAACACAGAAAATACTTTTTTTTGGTGGGTACAGTGACAGCTCCTCGGCCTCAGCTCCCTAAAGGGAGGCAAGAGAAAGGCAACAGAGGCAGAGGGGAGAGAGAGAGAGAGAGAGAGAGAGAGAGAGAGAGAGAGAGAGAGAATGCCCAACCATGTTTTTTTCTTTTATTAGGGAAAGCTGTTGGATAGAATATTCCATCCAAGTAAGACAAAGGGGTAATATTACAAGAGAACAAGCAGTCAGGTTTCTGAGGGTGGAGTTTTGCTTGGTGATGTCTTGGTCCGCAGTTTAACTGACATCTTGGAGACTGTGGGATCATACTCAGAGCAAGAGAAAAAATTCACACACACGTTGCCCAACCCAATCAGAGAAGCAACGTCAGTCCAATCCCTTCATGTGCTCAAATGCGCATAGTTCATACATATAGCCCATGGCTGGCTCGAGACACTCTGGTATGTGAGGATTGCTGGAGGCTGGCTTGGAGCTTGGGTCTTCCTCTGGGGTAGGCAGGCTGGGTAGGCTCTGCTAGAAGTTCTCATAGAGACCAGAGAGAGGCCCACCAGGTGCCTGGGTATGAACACACCTGAGAATGGCCCTCAAACCTGTTCCATTCTTGTGACAAGAAGAAGCCTGAGGGCAGAGGTCTGGAATGGCCCTTGGTTTCTGGGGACAAAAGGGATTTAGAAACCTAGATTTTAGGCTGTGCAGAAGTCTACAGTGGGAGTAACCTGAAGAACATGAGAAGAAACTATGTGTGAGCTGTGCTGTGATCTGGGTCTGAGCAGGATTCTCTGGGGTCGGGCCTCGGGGATGGAGAATAGCCCCCACTAAGTGTGTTCACAGAGCTCTATGCTGGCTACACATCATGCCCTAGTGCCTAACTCCTTCCTAGCTTAGCATCTCCACTACTGGTGTTGGATATTGTGGTCTTTCCCCAGCCCACCTCTCCCTCCTGACCAAAATTTGATATGAGAGTTCATGAGTCTGCCTTGGAGCTTGGCAGGAGTTCCCTGAAACTGGGGAGAGTAGGGGGTTGTGTGTTGCCTCTCTGCTGAGCTAGGACTTGGGCTCAAAAGACCCCTCTGGGCCAGGGCCAGGCCTGTGTGGGAAGATCTCAAGGAGTAACTGCATCCTTCCCCTCCTCCAGGCTGCCCATTCTCCAGGGAGGGACACTTGCTTTTGTGGCGCCTTCTCTGGCCATGCTCTCTCTTCCATCCTGGAAGTGCCCAGAGTGGACACTCAATGCCAGAAAGGTGAACACCAGCTCACCTGAATTCACAGAGGAATGGCAGAAGAGGATCCGAGAGGTAATGGGGCCAGGGGAGGGTAGGGTGGGAGTGAGGAGGTGGGGTCAATTCATTTGCTGAAGCTTCATTATCCAACTCCCTGCCAGGAAAGATTCTGGGCTTTAGGATAATGATGGACCAATGGACAGATTAAGGATCCTGTCCTCAGGAAGCTAGCATTCTAGTGTGTGTGCTCCAACAGGAAGATGCAAGAGGGGAACACCAGGGAGTCATAAGTGCAACGAAGAGAATAAAAGAGGATGGTGAGCAGGAGAGGAAAGTGTGGAGTGTGAAGAGGGGCATTCTGGGAACACTTCTGCATCTTTAAAGGAGGAAGAGTTCAAGTGACAGAGACAGCTACATTTTCTTTAATAAATTTTCTGGGTTTTTTTTTTTTTTTTTAGTGCTTAGAGAATCTGTTAAAACAACAGTTAGCAAACTATGGTTCTTGGACAGAATATCACCCATAGCATATATTTTACTGCCTATCAAGTAAGGATGACTTTTATATTTTTAAAAGATTATTTTATTTATTTATTTTTTCCTCTTATAATGACATTTTTATTAAATTACTGGTGATACTGATTAAGCACAAAGGATTAAAAACATAATGTGTGTTAGCAAATAATTTAGAAATGTTGGTAAATGGGAAGTCCTTAAAGAACTGTGTCTAAGTAGAAGAATATGTGGAAGAAGCCATATGCGTCCCACAAAATCTAAAATATTTACTCTTTGATTTTTTATAGAAAACATCTGTTAACTCCTGCTCTAAAACAAAGCCCTGGTCAGGGCTTGCTGTTGCCAGGTCTAATGCAGTGTGTCACCTCCAGTGTTCTTTTCCACGTTGCCCTAGATGCCAACACAATGAGCCACAAACCCCGAGTCTTATCTGCGGTGTTTTTGCTTCCTCTTTTGCTTAAATATTTTTCACAGTACTGTTATTGAGTGAAAGTTCTTTTAAGTATCAGTCTCATCACCAGGTCAGCCTATTAGGATGGAGGGTGGCTTCTCCATGTCTCACTGAATTATATTGACCTGCACACATGTCAAGGCTGGAAACCACAGATGGTCAGCAGACCAGCTTACATCATGGCCTAGTCACAGATGAAAGCAGTGTGACTATAGCTCCAGCAAGAGCGCTGTGACTAGCTGCGGATCAAGAAGTAATGGAGAGGTGGGAGTCCTTAAGAAGCTAATAGTCCAGTGTGTATAGAAGGTGGGGCAGAGTAGGAGGGAGAGGGAAAATTCCAATAAGAAAATTTGAAATTTCCAAAGGGAAATTTCAGGGAGTTACAGTGCAATGAAGAAAAGGCAAAAGAATAATGAGCAAGAGAGGATGAGGATTCTCTTTTGAAGCAATAATGATTGCAGAAAAAGTAGCAAACTGTGGAAGGAGACGGAAAGTTCAGTTTTCAACACGAGACCAATTTGAACTTCACCTCGTAGTATCATGGTAGTTTGAGTTGCACAGAACCACTAACAGTACCAACATATAAAAATGATTGGGTTGGGGAGCATAGGAAGATTAGAGGAACACTAGAAAGGTCAATGGGGAGGGAGGGTAAGAGAGGGAACAAGGGGGTATAAAGGGAGAAAAAGGAAAAAAAAAGATGGTAGAATGAGAGGGATATCATTACCCTAAATGCATGTTTGAAGACAGGAATGATATGAATATACTTCCTATACTAACAGTGATATGTAAAAAGGTGCTCATTAGGTGTATTAGGAATTGTAAAGCATACTACTGTTATATATACAACAACATTGAATAAAAAATACCCCTTTAAAAATAAAGAAATCATGCAATAAAAAAAAAAAAAGATTGATGAACCGTATTTTCAAATGCCCACTTGAGCAGACAGCCAAGGGGCACTGTCTCTTTCTAGAAACAAGGGTAGAAAGCATAGTCAGAAGCATGGGGCTTACGATTGTGGGATGAGAAATTGAGCAGACACAGGACAAAGGCTCAAAGTCTGAGTTGCAATGGTCAGCTGGGGTGCTGATGGGCATCCCCTTCAGTGAGCAGGGGTCTGTGATAGCTCTCCACACCAGCCAGGGAGAGAGAAAGGAAGCTTTTCACTCTGCCCAGGAGTCTGTGGGAAGTGTTGGGACATAGATCTGCTGAGGGTTTAAAACGATAGCTTTCAACACTGGGTGTGGGGGCAAGTTTCCCAAACTCAGAATTGGAGTCCTGTCAAACAAAATACCTGTGCTCTCAGCGGAAGAAAATGTGAAGTCACTCTGTAGGGAATCTTCCACATTCCTTGCTACACAAGACTCCCATAGGAAAAAACAATTCCCCTGAAGATGAGCTCAGAGGTGTAAATGTCAGCATTTCAACAAGAAAATAAGTATTATGAGAGGGACACAGCAGAAACAAGAGGTAATTGAACAATTTGAAAGGCTATTAAATCAGTATGTTTTATAGTAAGAGGATTAAGAATCAACAGAAACCATATTTAAAAGAAGTAAAAAATAAAAACAGAAAAAATTTGAAAATAGAACCAAATAGAACTTTAGTAATACAAAAATACAAAATTGCAATTTAAAAATGCATATAATAGTTAAATAGTATTTAGACACTGCTGAAGGGCGATTAATGAACTGAAATACTATCTATGCCAAATATTACAGAATGTATCACAGAGAAATAAAAAGATGGGAAATAGGAAATGGAGGGATAAGAAGTGTGGAAATAGAATGAGAAGTTGACTTGCATATAATAGATATTTCTATAGGCAATAATAACAAAAATGGAAAAGAGAGAGTTTTAGAAGATATACAGTGGCTGAGAGTTTAGGACAGATGAAAAACGTGAATACTTTAGGAAAAAAATCCCACCAAATCCCAAGCAGGGAATATATAAAAATAAGTCCACAAACTAGACACATAACGAAATTGTAAGAACAAATACAAAGTGAAAATCTTACAAGCAACAAGGAAGAAAAATTTTAAAAAACTGCCTACAAAATTCTTCAGTCTTCCCAGAAGCTTCATCACAAGCTGAAAAACAATAGATATTTTTCAAAATGTTAAGAGAAAACATTGTCATCCTAGAATCATATCTGCAAAGGAAGAATTCAATATCATATAAGACTGATGGCAAAATTAAGACATTTTCAGTCAAACAAAGATGCAATGAATTTATTCATCACTGACCTTTATTCAAATAAGTACTAAAAGGTATTCTTCAGGCAAAAGGAAATTAAATCTAGAATTGAAGTGTGATGGGAAAGAAGTGATAGTGAAGAAAGGAACATGTGGTTAAAGCATGGGTGTATGAGTCATCTTGGGCTGCTGTAACAAAAGCACCATAGACTGCATGACTTAAACAACAGAAATTTATTTTCTCATAGTTCTGGAGGCTGAAAACCTGATAGTTGTCAGCATGGTTGGGTTTGTCTCTGGTGAGGGTCATGTTTTTGGTTTTGCTGATGGCTGCCTTCTAACTGTGTCCTCACTTAGCCTTCCTTGGAGCATGGGGAGAGAGACAGAATGAGGAGAGAGAGGGAGGGGTGGGCGAGAGAGATGGAATTAATATCTTCCTTTTCATATAAAGGCACTAATGCTATCATAGAGCCTAACCCTCCTGACCTCATCTAAAACCTTGTTACCTCCCTAGCCCCCATTTCCAAATACCATCACATTGGGAACTAGGGCTTCGATGTATGAATTTGGGATGGGGCTCAATTGAGTGCACAGCAGTAGGTACTTCTAAATAAGTATTGACTGTAGAAAAATATACCAGAATTCATAATAATGATCAACAACACTGGGGAAATAAACAAAACCTTGGCAATAATAGCATGGAAAACAGAAGATGATGATAGTGGTTAAAATTTTCTAGGGTCAGTGTACTATTTTGGAGGGATAAATAAATTTTATTTAACTGTAGACATTGTGAGATATTAAAACTAAAAGTTAAGAATAATCTCTAAAAGAATAAAAATAGAAGGTGTGGCATGCACCCTGTCAAAGTAAAAGAGAGAAAGTAAACTCACTCAAATCCAATAGATGAAGGGTGAAAAATTAAAATCCAGGAGTCACGTCTATCCTGTTAGCTGTTTTTGATTAGCCCATGAACTAAGAATGGTTTAACATTTGATTTGTTCTTTTAAAAATTTTAAAATATTTTTTTCTATTTTTATTTATTTATTTATTTATTTTTTGTGGGAATGGTTTTATATTTACATGGTGATTTTTAAAAGCCCCAGAAAAGAATACTATATCCTGACATGTCAAAATTACATGATATCCAAATTTCAGTGTCTATAAATGAAGTCCTATTGGAAACAGCTATGCTCACTTGTTCACATCTTGTCTGGAAAAAGTTGCAACAGAGACCGTATGGCCACCAAGCCTAAAATATTCACTCGCTGGTCCTTTACAGAAAAAGCTTTCTGACCCAGCAATAGTCAGCAGAAGAACAGAAGAGTATAGCAGTAAGATGTTCAATACACACTGAATTGTCACAAGTCACTTCATCACCATGACTATGACTGATAAGAACCTTGAGGCCTGTTTCCTGAAAAATTTCATGTTAAATGAAAACGTGCGACAGACCATTGAAATACAGACTGGAGAGGAGTGAGATCAGGTCTCTCCTCTCAGTTCCTTTGGATTCCAGCTTTGCCTCTGCTCTGTCTTTGAATGCACCC
>CM046665.1:0-20000 GCA_025594165.1 Tamias sibiricus
ATCCAAAAAACTAGTATAATAGCATTCCCTGTGGCCTTTAATGCTTAATAGGCAATCATTGCATACAATAGCATCCAAAGCTCATACATATAGCTGGCACTGTGACCTTCATTATCATATGTAATTATTCAATACTATAGGACATTAATCTAACTATAGTAGCTGCCGTATGGCATTTATTATTGATATGTTAATGCATTCTGTCGGCATACATTGCTAACGTTAAGTGCTGAATTTGGGCCTTTTAACCCACTAATATACATAATTTTAGGAACCTAGAATATAATATAATAGCTGCACTTCAGTCTTTAATATTAATGTAAGAGGCTGGAGGTTGTGTGGCTCAGCTGTAGAATGCTCGCCTACCATGTGCAAGGCCCTGGGTTCAGTCTTTAGGCACAACATAAAAATAATTAAAGGTATTGAGTACAAGTACAACTAAAAGATTAAATATTAAAAAAGTTAAATGTTATATCCATACATATAACTAATCTTTAATACTAAATGGTTAGCTTGTTCTGTGACCTTCATGACTATACATTAATATCCTTACGTATAGGCATCTTATGCTAATATAGTATCCTCCCTCTGACCTTTAATACTTAATGTAATATCCATATTGTAGCATCTTTAGACTAATTTAATATCTATTAACTAGTATAATTGCTGCCTCTATGGTTTTAAAAAACTGTTGTGATTATTAAATATTATAGCATCTAAAATTGATATTCTAGCTGCCCTGTGACCTTTATATTAGTAGTATAATTTAATACTATGGCATACATTACTAATATAATAGCTGCCATTTTGGTCTTTTACTGTTAATATGATATCCATACTATAGCATGTTCAAACTAATATAATAGCTGCCCTGTGGCTCTTTTAGTATTACTGTAATTATACCATACTTTCTTATCTAATCTAATATTGTGATGCACCTCTCTCCCTTTAACATTAAATTTAACTATCCGATACACAGAATTTTTTCTTAAAAAATGTCTTTAGTTGTTGATGGAACCGTTATTTTTTTCATTTGTGTTACATGTGGTGCTTGAGAGTGGAATAAACCAGTGCCTCATTACATGGCTAGGCAAGTGCTCTACCACTGGAGCCACAACCCAGCCATTCCCATAGCATCTTAATTCTAACATTTGTTCCTTTGCCTCTAATACTAATATGTTGGTCATATTATCAGTCTCTAATGCTAATATTATAGTTTGCCCTGAGGCATTTAATACTAATATGGATATCCATACTGTGAACCTCGCTAATACGTGCTATTATAGCTGTCCAGTGACCTTTAATAGTCATTTCATATCCAATATAATAGAACCTTACAACTAATACCATTTAGTTGCTATGGCCTTTAAAACTATTATGAGTATCCATTATATAGTATCTATAAAATAAATTATAATAGCTGCTCTGTCACCTTTAAAATACTGATATATGTTTGTACTGCAGCATCTAAAACTAATATAATACTTCCCTGAGACTTTCAATACTATTATGATATCCATAACATAGCATCTAAAATAAACATAATAGCCACCTTGTTACCATTAATATTAATATAATATCTATGCTATTTTATCCAAAAGTCATATAATAACTTCCTGTTAGCCTCTTGTAGTAAAATGATATCCATATGATAGCAACTCAAGCTAATATAATAGCTGCCCTGAGGGCCGATTAATTGTAATGTAATATCTATGTTATAGAATCTTAAACTAATATTAATAGATGTCCTTGGTCCTATAATCCTTAATGTACAATATTCATGCTATGACATCTAAAACTAATATAAAAGTATGACCTGTGGTCTTCAAATTAATAGCCATACTAAAACATACTAAACTAATGTAATATATATCAAGTGACTTTTAATATTAATATGATGCCCACATTATAACATCTAATACTAATATAATAGGTACTCTTTGGCCTTTAATATAATAAAATATCTATACCAAAATATTTAAAAGTGATGTAACAGCCTACTCTGTGGCTATATATATATATATATATATATATATATATATATATTTTGTACAGAATTGAACTCAGGGGCACCAACACTGGGCCATATACCCAGCCTTTTTTTTTTTTTTTTTTATGTATTTTATTAGAGACAGGGTCTCACTGAGTTTTTGCTAAGTACCTTGCCATTGCTGAGGCTGGCTTTGGAATTTCATGGATCCTCCTGCTCAGCCTCCCAAGTGCTGGGATTATAGGCGTGCACCCACCATGCCCAGCTTTGTAACCTTTAATATTAATGTAAACTGTAAACTTAGCAGAATATGCGCATAGTAAAGCATCTTAAAGTAATATGTGTCCGTGTGGCATTTGATTTTAATATGAGATGCCATATTACACCATCTAATGCTAATAAATATAGCTGCCCTGTGGCCTTTAATACACTAATATTAATATCCATACTATAGCATCTAAATCTAAACATTATGACTGCTCTTTGGGATTTAATATCAAACTTACTATCAATTACAGTATGTTAAAATAATAGCTACCCTTGTTGCATTTAATACTAATATGAATATTCTTAGTATAGCATCTCAAAGTATTACTTTATGGTATCTTGTGAATTTTTCAATACTAATATGATATCCATACTGTTGCATTTAATACTAATATAATAGCTGTTTCTTGGCCTTTAATAGTGTAATATTATATCAGTATGATATCATCTATAATTCAATATAATAGCTGCTGACATGACCTTACATATTGACATAAATCCATACTATAGCAATATTATACTAAATATATTAGATGCCCTGTGGTTTTTCATTACTAATATGATATCTGCAATACAGCATCTAAAAAACTAATATAATATCTATCTTTCGGCTTTTGATAAACTATATACTACAGCATCTAAAAAATTGATTAAAATAGTTGCCCTGTGGCCTTTATTTTTAATATAGTTTCTGTAAAAAAAAAAAAAAATTTAATATAGCATTCAACACTAATATAGTGGCTGCCCTATGACCTTTTCATAATATTTATTACACTCATAGTATAGCATCTAAAACTAATGTAGTTGCCTTGAAGCCTTTGAATTAATGTAATATTGATATTATAACATCTTAAACTATTAAGAGCTAAACTTTGGCTTTAATACTAATACAACACATATATACTACAGTATCTTACCACTAATATAATAGCTACCATTTGGCATTTTAATAGTTATGTAGTAGCCATGCTGTATAATTTTAAACTAATATAATATCTGCTCTGTGACCTTTTAATACTAATATGATATTGATACTGTAGACTCTTTTTATAAAAAAATTTGTTCTTTTTAATGCCCTTCAGTAGATGAATGGATAAAATAAAATGTGGTATATATACACAATGGGAATATTACTCAGCAATAAAAGAGAATAAAATAATGGCAATCACAGGTAAATGGATGAAGTTGGAGAATATAATGTTTAGCGTAGTAAGCAATCCCAAAAACCAAAATGCCAAATGTTTTCTCTGATATAAAGATATGCTGATTCATAATGGGGTTGTGCTGGAGTCCAGCTCCTCAGAAGGATTGGGGGGGCTGATGATGTCGGCGAAAAATGTGAGAGATAAACCACGCAGCACACAAGTCTGGAGGCTTAACTCTAACTTTTACTTTTTTTACCCTAAGTTTTTATAGCCCAGACATCACAGTCTTTTACATTAACAGTTTTTGAAGTTACATTAAATGAATTTCTGAGTTATACATTATGAAGGAAAAAAATTACATTAAGGAATTTCAGGGTATACATTCTGAGGGAAACAGGATATTGTTCTAAGTACATATTACTGATTAAGCTTATCTAAAGATTGTAGGAAAAAAGCTACATTGATCAAATCCTTAAGTGTCAAGGACAAAAACATGTTTTTGTACCTAAACCTATTTTTTATAGCCCCTTAAGATCACTCACAATGTCCCACACCTTGATTGCCCTAATATATCATAGCTAAAAGCCTTGACTGAACTCAACTTACTATTGTTTCCTAGAATAACTTTGTTCTAAACTAGAAAGAAGGAAGTATAGCTATTTTTTAAAAGTTAAGCTAAACAGGTACTTTTCCTTTGAATCAGGGTTAGATCTAAGGGGTCTCTATCATGGAAAACTTATATCAATATATCTTTAAACTAATATCCTTAAAACTTACCTCTAAGATAAAAGAATCCTTATCAATCACAAGAAAGCCTTATAACTATAACTTAAAAACCTTATAAAACTATAACTTAGAAAAGTCGTGAACTATGGGGCACAGCATATAGAGCCACAAGTTTAATCATTACTTACAAGCCTAATGTCTAATTATAAACCTGTTTTTCTCATGTACTAAAGAATTTGTATAGAGCTCCTGGCTCAGATTCCACAGTGTAAATTTGTGTGGTCAGATTTATGCTTAATAGCTAACTTATGACAGCCCCTAGTGGTCACACAGAGACACAGTAAGATTAGGGAGATAGAATTAACCATCGCGGCACCATCTTTGGTCTTACATCGTTCCTAGAAGAGGGAGAGATGCCTTGCTTTCTCTCCCTATTATTTCTGACAGGGAGCCCACTTGTCACAAGGAAGATGTGACAGGGTTGGGGGGGAGCATGGAGTGTTAGATGAACTCTAGGATAGGGCAAAGGGTTGGGAGGGGAGAGGAGGGGGCAGGGGGTAGGATTAAGATGGTGGAATGAGATGGACATCATTACTCTAAGAACATGTAGGAAGGACCATGAATGGTGTGACTCTACTTTGTGTACAACCAGAGATATAAAAAATTGTGCGCTCTATATGTGTAATATAAATTGTAATGCATTTACTACCTGTCCATTTATAACAAATTAGAATTAAAAAATTACTGAAAAGTAAGGAATTATTGTTGCTTAGGGACATGGCTATATTCTTTGTTTCCTTTAATGCTCTGAGAATAAAGTTAAAAATTCCTAAAAATTTGTTCTTTTTAGATATTACATGACCAGTAGAGTGTATTTTGACATATTATATATATACATGGAGTATAACTTCCCATTTCTTGTGGTTATATATGAGATGGAGTTTATACTGGTCATGTATCCATATACGAACATAGGAAAGTTATGTCTTAATTCATTCTATTGTCTTTCCTATTCCCAATCTCCCTCCCTTCCTGATACTATAGACCCTAAAAAGTGATATAATAGCTGCCATATAGCTGCCATAACCTTTCTATATTTTATAATCTAAAACAAACATAATAGGTTTCACTGTGGCCTTCAATACTTAATATTGATATCCATATTTAACTATCTAAAATAATAGTGGCCATGTGGCTTTGATTCATATTATGATACTCATATATAGCACCTAAAACTGATATAGTTAGCTTCCCTTTGGCCTTTAATTACTAATATGATAATTATAGCATCTAAGACTGAATAAAATTGCTGCCCATGTGGTATTTAAATTAATATTATCCTGTGACCTCTAAAAGTAATATAATATATGGCCTTTAATACTAACATGATATCTCTACTGGAGCATCTAAAAGGGATATATAATAGCTATCCTGTGGCAATCAATATTAATATGGTATTTTGTATATGGCATCTTGTAGGAGCCGATAATCAAGGAGATAGCTAAAGATTGTGGTTAGTCTGAGAGCCATAAAAGATGTTCTAGTTTCCACCTGATATTAATGCATTATCCAAAAAATCTTTGTATGCACCGTGAACACTGCTGTGATGCACCTGTAATGCTCGAGCTGTAAGCACGTTGTCCTTGTTAAAAGCTATATGTATATAACTGGGTGAGGTTTTAGAGTGTGTGGGAAGAGAAGAAGGTGGTGGCCTGTACGGGGAATTCAGCGGCCAGGATAAGAAAAAGAAAATTTAAAAAATGGGAGAGATAATATAACAAAAAGTCGGCTTATAAAAGCCATGAATAAAATTTTTGATATTGAGAACTACTAGAGGATAGTGAGAAAAGTGAACTAGAAAGCATATCCTCTGATTCAGTTGAGACCAGTAAGGAGTAGTAGTAATGTAAAATTCAAATTAAGATCTGCAAAAAAGCCATCAGCAAGCTTAATAACGAATTAGCTGAGGAGTATGTCCTATCTCCAGAAGCTGAAACTCAGGATACTAGTGAAAGTGATTAATAGTAACAAGGAGCCAAACCATGAAAGTATGGTTTCCTCCACTGAGCGGTTAGGAATTATGAAGCTAGTAGTGAAGAGGAATTAAAAAGTGATTCGGAGAGCACAGTCTCCAATCAAAAAGAACAAAAAGAAATTAAAAAAGAGAAAAGACAGTCAAATAGAGGAAGCACTAGTGCCCTTGCTCCTTCGATGGATAGGAATACCTAACAGAAACAATAAAGGAGTATTGATCAGAGTGGTACATGCCCTTGAGGTAGAAACTGGCGGCCTTTCTGAACGCTTATATGCTCGCTTGAACAACATAGACCGCAGGAGCACCTAGAACTTCGCCAGTATTTCAAAATGAAGAGGGACAAAGGTATCATGAGTCCCTAGACTTTAAAACAATAAAGAATTTTAAAGAGGCAGTAATGACCTATGGGCCTCAAGCTCCGTTCACATTAAGTATGATAGAGTCACTTGAACACCCTAATCTTAAGCCCACTCAGATTGGAAAAGTCTATGCAGAGTTGGTACTATGTGGGGGGACAATACCTAATCTGGAAAACTCAATTCCAGGAAATTTTGTCTTCAGAAATAGCAAAGAGAAATGCTGCAGCAGGTTTCCCTCAAGCAATATAGATATGCTCACAGGGGAGGTGGTTTCACCCGAACTACAAAATCTAGCTACAATACGATCCCGGTGTGTATGCCCAGATACACACAGCAGCTGTCAACGCCTGGGTAAGACAATATCAGGCACAGGGGGATCTGCAAGGCAGCCTATCAAAAGTTATACAAGGGCCCTAAAGATACCTTACGCTGATTTTGTAGATAGACTCTTAAAAACAACATCTAGAGTTTTTGGTGAAGTCAAGAAAGCTATGCCCTAGTTATCAATTAGCATACGAGAATGCTAATAAATATTGCCAAGATGCAATAAGGCCATGGAAGAAGTAAAAAGACTTATCAATTTATATCAGACCTGTGCAAAGACATTAAACGAGGCTGTCATCACAGGCAATGTAATTGCTGCAGTGATGAAAAATTCCTCCCCTCAAACGTATTCCAAAGGATTCAACCTAGAACAGGGATATTCCAGACAAAATTATTATAATCAACCAAGATATGCTAAGCAATATTCCCCCAAGGGTAATAAGATCAAATTCATACTGTGCTCCAGGCCGATACCCCAGGTGCAAAAAGGGTTTTATACATTGGGCCAATTCAATGCCATTCCAGATATGATATATATGGAAATGATTTGTCCAGGATTTCAAAAAAAAAAAAAAAAATGGGCACGGGGTTCCAATGCCCTGGGGCCCACAAATGTTATGAGGCACTAGAGGAGGAATGCCCTCAGATCCAGCATGATTCCTCATCAAAAAAATCAATCCTCCTACCATTAACTCCCTTGTCAGAGGGGACAAGAGGAAGTGCAGGATTAGATCTTCTGTTCTACCGCCTGGATGGTCCTGACACCTGAAATGGGGGTTCAGCAGATTCCTACGGAAATCAGGGGGACTCTCTCCCCTCAGGAACTGTGGGACTAATCCTTGGGCATAGTTCCAAGAGTTTATTAGGCTTTAATGTTATAACCAGGGGTTATTGATTCAGATTATAATGGAGAGATTAAAATAATTGCTAATGTACACACAGGGGCATCATCTCCGTAAATCAAGGAGACAGAATCGCCACAGCTGCTCCTCCTTCCCAGTCTCCATAATACTTTTAAAATCATGCCACAAAATAGAAATAGCAGAGCATTCGGTTCCACTGGTTCAGGACCTATGACTTTCTGGGTTCAGGATTGTTCATGGAGGCCTATGTGCAAAATAAAAATTCAAGGGGTATAGAGATGGAGGGGCTGATTGATACAGGAGCTGACTCTTCCATCATAAATCTACAACAATGGCCTAAGCACTGGCCTCTACAGAAAGCCTCAACCAGTTTAAGAGGCTTGGGATATAGTAATACCCCAGCACAAAGTGCTAATATCTTGAATTGGGAGGATGATGAAGGACACAAAAGATCATTCCAACCTTACATATTAAACAGCTTGCCAGTTACCCTATGGGGAAGAGACAAGTCTATATCAAATGGGGCTACACCTAGCAACCAAGCCTGCAGGTGTTAAGAATAAAAATCCTAATCATCAATAAAAAGACAAAAGACATTTTTTCTAGGGGCCACTGAGAAAACAATTTTAAAAATACCATGGCTCTCTAATAAGCCAGTTTGGGTCCCTCAGTGGCCCCTATCCAAAGAAAAATTGCAAGCAGCCCATCAATTAATTAAAAGAACAATTAGAAGCAGGGACACATAGAGCCTTCCACCTCTCCCTGGAATTCTCCCATATTTGTAATTAAGAAAAAAAATCAGGAAATGGAGACTATTACAAGATCTAAGACAAATTAACAAAAAAACAATGCAAATTACGGGCCCTACTCAACCTGGACTTCCTACTCCCTGTAGCTATTCCAAAAAACTATTACCTTATAACTCTTGATATAAAGGACTGTTTCTTTTCCATTCCCCTACATCCTCTGGATGTCCCCAGGTTTGCATTTTCAATTCCTTCTATCAATAATAATGGCCCTGATAAAAGATACCAATGGAAAGTATTGCTGCAGGGAATGGCAAATAGCCCTACAATGTGCCAACTATATGTGGACAGAGCTATACAGCCCATTAAAAACAAATATCAAGACCTCATGTGTCTACACTACATGGACGATGTTTTATTAGCTCACCCTAATCAACAAATCTTATTTAATATATTTAGTGAAATAACAAAAAAATTTAAAAAATATGGATTATATATAGCAGAAAAAAAATAGTTCAAAGCAGATCACCTATACTATATTAGGCTTTAAAATCATGGATACTTTTGTTAAACCCCCCAAATTCTAATAAGTAAAGAACATTTGACCACCCTCAATGATTTCCAAAAATTACTGGTAGACATTAATTGGCTTCACCCTACACTAAGCCTCGCTACTGGACAATTAAAACCTTTATTTGACATCCTTCGCGGGAACCCTGATCCATCCTCACCGCGAACATAACTCCTGAGGCCAGGAGAGCTCTAAAATTAGTAGAACAGGCCATTGAAAGATCCCATTGTGATAGATTTGATTTTGCTCAACCACTAATATTGATTATTATTCCTTCACAATATACACCACAGGAGTATTTTGGCAACAGGGACCTATATTATGGATACATTTGCCTGTCTCTCCTAAAAGTACAATTGAGTCTTATATCTCCATGGTGGCTAAACTTATTCTTCAAGGACTTAAAATCCTCTACTAAAATATTTGGAATTCATCCCGCTACTATTATTATTCCCTTATTCATCATCACAGGTTGAATATTTGTGCTTCAATGATAATGATTGGGCTATAGCTACATGCTATACTTCTGCAAATTTTGATAATCATATTCCTAAATCTCCTATACTTTCCTTTTGTATCAATCATCCTATCATATTCCCACAGGTAATAAAAAATCAACCCATTCCTAAAGCATTTAATGTATTTACAGATGGATCCTCTAATGGTACTGCTGCAGTAGTCACTTAAAATGAAAAAATGATTCATATCACTAATCAAAAATCAGCTCAATTAGTGGAAACTCAAAGCTATAATAATAGCTCTGGAAAAATTTAAAGAACAGCCTATGAATATTTTTTCAGACAGCCACTATATTGTACATGCTGTTCCTAAATTGGAGCTAGCAAGTCCAATAGCACCACATACTCCAGCTTTTAAATTGTTTTCTCAAATCCAAAATCTCCTATGGCAATGAAAAGAATCTTTATTTATAGGTCACATAAGAGCTCACACTAATCTGCCTGGTCCTCTCCATGAAGGTAATCAAAAAGCTGATGCCCTCACTAAAACAATATTTATATTTACTACAGTACAACAAGCTACTTTATTTCATTCCCAGTTCCACGTTAATAGCACTACCTTAAGACAAAAATTTAAAATCACAAAAGAACAAGCTCATAGAATTGTAAAAGAATGTCCATCTTGTGTAACACATTTGCCCAATCCACATTATGCAGTTAACCCACGAGGTTTGATGCCCAATCATTTGTGGCAGATGGATGTCACACATGAGCCAAGTTTTGGAAAATTACGATTTATTCATGTCACCCATAGATACATGCTCAGGCATGATTTTTGCTTCTTTATATTCTGGAGAAAAAGTTAAAGATACTACATCTCATTGTCTGCAAGCTTTTGCTGCATTGGGCATCCCCAAAATGCTTAAAACAGATAATGGCCCTGCATATACATCCACATCCTTCAAACAATTTTGTATAAAATTCAATATTATCCACAAAACAGGTATCGCTTATAATCCTCAGGGACAAGGAATAATTGAAAGAGCAAATCGGACACTTAAAAATATGTTACTAAAGCAAAAAAGATGGAAACTGGAAAAATCCTAAGGACAGATTGGCAGTTGCCCTGTTTACCCTAAATTTCTTAACTTTAGATTTCTAATGGATATTCGGCTGGAGACAGACATTGGAACCCACATCAACAACATAAACTCAGATCCAGTATTAATTTGGGGGAGAGGATCTGTTTGTGTTTTTCCAAAGCATGAATCCTCTCCAATATGGATACCATCTAGATTGATAAAGCAGGTACAAAGTCAAAAGGATCAAGACGAAGTTATTGAGGAGTCTAGATTGAATAAACAAGTACAAACTCAAGAGGACCAAAATGAAGGTATGGAGTGTTCCCTTAAAAGAGTCCTCCATTAAATTTACAACTTAAATTTCATTCTTCCCGGCCAGGACAAGAAGATCTCTCTTTCGTGTATACACAATTGTACTTTTTTTTCTTTTATGTATGTCTTTATGTTTGTGCATTTGTCTAAATTTCATGTTAATGTGATGTCACAAATATATGTTTATATGTGTGTCTGTCTAGTGTGACGTCACAAATAATTAAGCGCTTATGAAAAAAAAAGATAGATATAGATCCAAATCACGTTAATTCATTTAAGCTTAGAATATTCTAATTAGATAATCAATATATATAGAGAGAGATAGATAGATATTCATATAAGTTCAGAATATTCTAATTAGATAATCAATTATAATGATAATCAATTTTGATTTATAGTTGTCTCTGGGACTTCTCTTCAGCTGTGAATATGTTTAATGTTGTATAACCTGATATTTTGGTGTTTTATCATTTATTTGTTATTAACTTCATTTGTTTAATAGCTGGTTAATTTGAATTATTTCAACAGGCATAGGATTGCTGTATATATAGAGACTTGAGGATTCCAGCTAACAAATTATTTTTCCAAAGTGCCTTTAGCTTTTCTTTATCTTTAATGCAGTAAACACCCTCAGTTTCTCTTTGATTATTTCTGAATATGATATTTTGCCAGCTTATGTTTGTGGGAGCTTAAGCAGCAATGTGTGTGAGCAGAGATCAACTTTTATTTTCTACTCTAATAATTCTTTTTTTAGTTTGACAGCTCAACTTTTGATCTCAGTGCTGGAATAGCACTACCTTTCCCTTAATAATGGATGCTTGAGTTTTTAGGTAGCAGGCCCTGAAGATTTGCCGGTGGAAATGTCTAGACATAAAAAAGATGGCTGCTGCTACAACTGCAGGGACCGTGGTCACTGCAAGCATCCCTGCTGCTCAAGCATCAAACAGCCTCACCAGCAGTGTGGCCTCTGCTTTGTATGCATGGGGCCTCTGAATCTATGTGTTATAACTTATGGACATTTTGATTTTCCATTATTTTGGGACATTACGGGACAATGCCTTGCGGGTATTTGTCTAAGAGAACTCAGTGCGTTACTTGATGAAACTAAGGGCAGCTGATTCACTTAAAGAACTTGATGCACTATGGAAACTTGGCTCATCAGCAGTAGGCTTGCCGCCTTAAAGCCGCAGCATCTCCTAAAAATTGGACGGCTGTTAGTCAACATACAGTCGATCCTGAAGGGCTCGATCGGATGGCTGGTTAGCCTATGATGGGTAAGATCCCAGAAGGGGACAACCTAAGACACGGCACAGTCACACGGGACAGTCTAATGTGGCCGGCATGTCAACCTAAGCCAGGAGTCAGGACAGCCTCAATTCCATGACGGGTAAGAATGTCGGTTGCACATGGACATCCTAGAACATCCCTCTTTTAAAACTAAAAGGGGGAAATGTAGGAGCCTATAATCAAGGAGATAGCTAAAGATTGCGGTTAGCTGAGAGCCATAAAAGATGTTCTAGTTTCCACCTGATATTAATGCATTATCCAAAAAATCTTTGTATGCCTGTGAACACTCTGTGATGCACCTGTAAGCTCGAGCTGTAAGAACTTGTCCTTGTTAAAGCTATATGTATATAACTGGGTGAGGTTGGTTAGAGTGTGTGGGAAGAAGAAGAAGGTGTGTGTGGGAAGAAGAAGAAGGTGGTGGTTGGAGTTAGAGCATTTGGAGTGATTGCTGGAGCCAGAGAGAGAAGAAGAATAAAAGACCTTTTTTTTTTCATTTTCATCCTGCCTCCGAATTTTCCTGCAGTGTTCGTTGCTCCAAGTGGCTTCCACTTCAGGCAGGAACAGCATCTTATATTTCTCATGTAGCCTTTAATACTAATATAATATGCATTATTATATAATCTAAATCTGATATAATATTCATCCTGTGGCTTGTAATACTAGTATAATATTCATAGTATAGCTTATAAAACTGGTATAATAGCTGCCTTTGCTTCTGGATCCAATTAATAATTGTGAATGTCCCTGTTTTTCGTTAAGGCACTTGTGGAAGGTCTTGTCTTCTCAGTATGTCCAGGAATCTAAATTCTACAACACCCTGTTGTTCCCAGAAAGGCCCTGAGTTGTTTTACTGTCTGGGGAAGGGGATATGATAATATGGGTTGACTCTTTTCTAGGACAAGTTTTCCAATTTTACTTTCCAGTATCATGCCTAAATAGGTAATGTGAGGTAGGTACAATTGAGACATTTCTTGAATACTTTATATCCCCCTATTGGCCAGGAAATTGAGAGAGAGAGCCAGTGACCTCTGAAACTATTTTTCTGAAGATCCAAACAAAAGAAAGTCATCTATATATTGATGTAATTATTGTTTCACAAGACCATGAGGTCTCGTTTCAATGTTTGTCTAAACAAAAACTTGTCTGACTCTAAATTCCTGGGGAAGGACTGATCATGTAATTTGTACAGACTTATAAGTGGGATCCTCAAAGGCAAAGAGAGGTTGGCTACTTGGATGTAAAGGAATGCAGAGAAAAGGCATCCTTTAGGACCAGGATAGTATAGTAAGCAGTTCCCTTGGGAATCTGTGTGAGGAGAGTATATAGATTTGGAACCACTGGATGCAAAGGGACTACTACTTCATTGATTATACAAAGGTCTTGAACGAACCTCCATTTGTTGGGGATTTTTTTTTTTGTACTGGGGATTGAACTCAGGGGCACTGGACTACTGAGCCACATCCCCAGCCCTTTTTTGTATTTTATTTAGAGACAAGGTCTCACTGAGTTGCTAAGTGCCTCACCATTGCTGAGGTTGGCTTTGAACTCACGATCCTCCTGCCTTAGCCTTTGTTGGAGAATTTGAGACCCCAAATATAGGAGTATTATTGGTGCTAGAGCACTATATCAAAAGTCCTTGTCATTTCAAATTTTAGTATAATGGGTATTAATCCCTCCTTGGCTTCTAGTTTAAGGATATTGCTTCTGATGAGGGAAGTATAAGGGGACCCTAAGATATATTTTAACAAGAGTTGCAATTTGTGTTCTTCCCACTATATTATTGTCTGACTAGACTGTAGGATCTATATCAATTTCCATTAGAGGCATACAGTTATATTGTTGTGGAAAATTATGGCACTGGGAAGAGACAAGCAGCACTTGGAGGTGTAGAAGGGCAAGGTTTATTCAGCACCAATGAAGGCTCAGTGGAGTGTTCTCCAAAAGCTGAACACTCTTCTTTTGTTCCCTGTATCTTTTATACAGTACAGATATCTGGGTTTTAAGACTTTCTCATAAGTAGACTCGATGTCTTCCCCTTTCTCTCAGGCACTGCTGGTTCCTGTCATAGCTTCTGAGCAAGCATGATTACAGAAACAGAAAACTAGCAGGTTGCAGATATTAACAGAGATGAAAAGAAACATCTTAGGAAGAAGTTGGCAATTCAATATTTCCCAGGTAGTAACACTAATTTGACCTTTAATTGAGATTATAGATCTCTCCCCAAGATGGGGTTGGATTCTCTGGCATAATGAGAAAGGAGTGACAGAAGTGAAATAACCCTATGAATAAGCAATAGGTCTAGTAAAATATTGCTCAAGGGGCTGGCTTGATATGCTCTGAACAGTTACTTTATCTTGGGGACCAAGGTCCAGGACAGAAGGATAGGAATGAAAATCAAGCTTTTGTGCCCATGTTATGGGGAGATGCTCAGAAAACATGGAGTCCAAATTAAAACAAATTAGAGAGCTATATTACCTGGCCAGGGCCTATCACTTGGCCAGGGGCTGCCTCCGCTTACACTGACACTCCTAGGGAGAACAGCAACTTCCTGACCTGAGTCTTGAGAATTTAAGGATGAAAATCACAGCTCAGGGACTTTCCTTAGCACAATGCAAGCAAACCAATCACAGAAGCCAAACCAGCAGTTAGCAGAAACAGATCAGAATTAAGGACCCACTTAGGTGGGGGTACAGTTTGGGTTTTAGCACATTGGGGGTACAAGTGGAACTTGAGAGCCCCTAAGCAGAACTGGAGACTCCCAAGGTAGATGTGCAGTTTAGCTTTTAATACATTTACAGGCACAAAGCACACAAAACACAACTCTTTTGGGGGAACTGGAACAACATGGAGTCACTATAGCTAAGCTTGGCCCATAGCAATTTCTACCTCACTAGGACTATTTATTAACTATTTTTATCCTGTAACTTAATTTATATTATCTTAAACATTTATTTATTACTATTGTTAACCTATTCCCCCCACACTTATAACTTTTATTTGTCTATATCTTATCACTAACATTTTTAAGTCTTATATCTATGTATTATGGTAAGGCTATATGCTTTTGATACTGTATTGTTATTTCTATCTTAAAACTAAAGCTTACTTAAGTATCTTAACATTAATTTTTATTTTTATTATTTTTATCTTATTAAGTTATATTTATTAATCAATAGTTTATGGCTTTTCTATAAACTATGACTTATCAATAATCTCTAACTTATCTCTTAAAAAACTATATTGATTAATTTTGACTATAACACCCAGAAGGAAATTTATCTATTATCTGTCCATAAGCAAGGTCACCTGGCACTCCTTGAGTCATGGGAGCCATCATTGGGAACTCATAGGTGATGTCCTCAATTCTGATAGGTTCTGAGAAACATTTATCCTGCCAATGGTTTCCCCTACAAAGTGGACAAGGTCCAGGAGATGGTCTGGGGGATATATGCCTCTGGGAGCATTCATTCTTAAAATGGTTTTCCTTCCCCAAGAGAAACACAAAGCTGAGAAGTATCCTGGTACACTGTCCATCTGCAGGGCTGCCACTATTTCTCCATGTCATCTGTCCTTTTTCTCTTTTTCCTAGGTCCCTATTATAAAAGACTATTGAAGCAACCTGGACTAATTGGTCCAAGGTTTTTTTCTGTTTCTATGGCAAGTTTTTGGAGTTTTCTCTGCATATCTGGGGCAGATTGGGTCAAGAATTTTTTTAAAAATATTTTTTAGTTGCCAATGAACTTTATTTTGTTTATTTGTATCTGGTGCTGAGAATCAAACTCAGTGCCTCACACATGCTAGGAAAGTGCTCTAATACTGAACCACAACCCCAGACCCTCAAGAATTTGTTTTTAAGGATAATTTCTCTGTCTGTTACTCTGGCTAAACATATTAGTATGTTTAGTAATAGCCTCCCAGAGTCTCTGTAATAAGGTCACTGGTGGCTCCCCTTCTCCCTGAACCACATTTGTTAGTTGAGTATAAAACTGATAGGCTTAACTTAGGCCCTTCTTCATCCTTCTAACACAATATGTATAAAGTGACATCTATCCCATTAATCTATATCTCTGTCACCATTCCAATTTTGTTTAGTAAGGAGAACTGCCTGACTCCCAGTGAGAATGCTCCAACTCTTGCCAGCCATGGTTACTTTCTCTCCTCTCTGCTGAATAGTAGTTATTTCTGATAGTTACTTCCTGTTTATTGCCTTCTCTAAGACCTTTGTTTTTTCCAGGGAAATTAGTCTGACTCAAAGCAATATAACATCCTTCCATGCTAAATCATGAAGATTTGATAACTGTTGGAAGGTCTGAAGATATTGCTCTGAGTTTTCAGTGTTATTTCATAGGTCTTTATTCATGTCCTTTAATTCAGTTAATAAAAAAAAGGAATTGTACCATATCAGGTCTAAATCTACCCTCCAGCATTGTTCTGAGGGGAATAATATGCCCTGAGTAGCAGGTTTTATAGCAATTTTGGGACATAGGTGAAAGTTTGCCCCTAGATAAATAGGACAGGGCTCTAGTGTTTCAATTAGGATATAAAGGGGAAGAGATCTTAGGACCTATTATCTTTTCTTCAGATAGGGGTGAGGGGAGTTCCTGTTCCACTGGTAAAGGTCCCTTTTCTTCTCTCAATAGTTTTTCTTTCTGGGGATTTGGTGTCTGGTTTAGAGCAGGAGACTGCTGCTAAGATCTGAGTGTCAAGTTTGCAATCCTTTGCTAGTTCAGGGTGATCTCTCAAATAAAAAGAAGAATTGTGCATAAGGAACTTCACTCCACTTACCCTCCAATTTACAGAAAAGATAATTGCTGATTAGATTATACTATATTAGTATATATACTACTAATAAACTATAATTTATACTATATTAGTATATATACTATATAATATATCCTATAGTATAATAATATATTACAGGGGCTGGGGTTGTGGCTCAGTGGCAGAGAGTTGCCTAGCAAGTGTGAGGCACCAAGTTTGATTTTTATACTAAAAATAAGCAAATAAAATAAATACATGCTGTAAAAAACATATACACACACAATGTATTATATAATATACTACTGTAATAGTATAATAGCATAATGACACTATAGTTTAGGTGGCCATTGTTCTCTGTTTCCCAATGGGTACTGAGGTCAGACCTCAGTGTAAAAGAATATCAAAGATTATCTTTTAAATTGGGGGTCCAAATAATTCCAGTTTTTGTGCAGACGGGAGAGAGGCAGGCCCCACTGGAATTTTGGATGAATTGAATCCCACCTGGGAATAAAAATAAAGAGGTCCTGATGGGGGTCACTTAATCCCCTTCTCACTCTTTTATAAATCTGGAGGGGTGGCTCTGGCCTGGGATTGGGTTGACTGATTTGGCCCAAAATCTATCTGAGGGAGACCATGTCTGGGTCGGGTCTAGCCAAGCTTACCCATGGCCGCAGTCCAAGTCCCTGATATATTTTTTGGTAACCTAGATATCTTGGATGCTTCCATTCTTGGAAAGCATGTAATTGCTATCTTATTCATATCAGAAAGATCCAGAATTCTCAGGAGAACAAGAATCTGGAAGGGAGGCAGAAACTTGAGAAAAGATTCCTGCTGAAGTCTCAGATCTAAGGAGAATCCCTGAACAACTGGTAACATGACCGCTCAACCCATGCATATGGATCTTCTTTTTCTGGCTAAGGACATTTCCAGTAGTTGCTATAGATCAACACCATGAAGTATCTGGTGATGGTCATGATGATATCCTTCTTTCTTTTATCTTTTCCCTTTTGGAGTATCCTTGAAGCTATAAGGATAGCTTGTAGGAAAAGAAAAGAAAAGAAAAGAAAAGAAAAACACAACAAATAGGGAGTTCCTCTATTATAGGGCCTTTTGACCAGGGCTAACTATCCAGACAAAAAGATAAAGTCTCTGCATAGGACAGAAAAATGAGGATTGACCTCATCTCAACTGACAAACTGTGTTTGCATAAGGAGGAAAAGAAGTGTTGCCAGTTTTGTCATGGACAGTGGGGCCTATATTACTCATTGTGTCAGCTCAAGAGGAGAGTGAAAAATAGTCAATCTGGGAATTCAGCCATGCTAGTTGTGGCTGGGGGCTTATCTGGCCTTAGAGAGCCACAGAAAAGCCAGATGATCAATGATCACTTTCCAGATCTCGTCAGCCATTTAACATACTGTTACTGACCTTTGAGTCAGTGGTTTTGATCCAGATGAGCCCTTAATTTTGTGATCATCTATGGGTCTTGGGTTCATTGTCTTCACTCAGCAAATAATTGAAGAGCAGGACAGAGAGAAGGCAAATAAGCAGCAGGTTTATTCCAAAAGTGACAATAGGGGAAGTTTCTGAAAAAAAGGGGCCCCAGAGCTGGAAGTCCAATGGGGAAGTTTTGGCTTATTCTTTTTATTTTTTATTTTTATTTTTTTGGTACTGGGGATTGAATCCAGGAGCATTTAACCACTGAGCCACATTCCTAGCTCCTTTTTGTATTTTATTTAAAGACAGGGTCTCACTGAGTTGCTTAGGGCCTCACTAAGTTGCTGAGGCTGGCTTTGAACTCATGATCCTCCTGCCTCCTAAGCCACTGGAATTACAGACATGCACCGTCACGCCCAGCTATGGCTTGTTATTTTTATGGTTCCTGGAATGTTTCCTTTCCTTATCTCCTCTCCTGTCCATGCTCTTACTATTGTTCATTGGTGCTCCTATGTTCACATATCTATTTTTTTTTTTTTTTGTGGCACCGGGGATTGAACTCAGGGGCACTCAACCACTGGGCCACATCCCCAGCCCTTTTTTGTATTTTATTTAGAGACAGGGTCTCACTGAGTTGCTAAGTGCCTCGCCATTGCTGAGGCTGGCTTTGAACTCGCGATCCTCCTGTCTCAGCCTCCAAAGTGCTGGGATTACAGGCGTGCGCCACCACGCCTGGCTTCACATATCTATTTTATTTTTTCTATTGCATCCTCTGCTTAGGAGCATGAATCCAAAAGCGTCTGTCTGTGTCCCTCTTTTGTGTCTATGAACTCTTTCATTAGCTGGGAAGTTGACCTCATTGGAAGATCCTCTTCATGCTCCTTTTGGTCTGGACCTGCCCCTTACTTCCTCACTTGCCAACTTGCCATGGTTGCTTCCACCCTTCTACGTCTACCACCCTGTTGGGTGGGTTTAGGTCCTCTGGCTTTCCACCATTGCCACTGCCAGGGCCTGAGCCTCTCTTTAGCCTCAGGCCTCCTCTTCAGGCAACTACCACATCTGAACTTCCTGTGTTACTATGGTCTGACCTCCCGTGGTATTTGCTAATAACATGATATCCATACTATACCATCCAATACTAATAACTGCCTTGTGGCCTTTAATGTTAATAAAATATCCACACTGTAGTATCTGAAACTAATACAATAGCTACACTGTGTCCTTTAATACTAATACAACATCCATACTACAGCATCAAAAACTAATACACTAGCTACATTGTGATACTCAATACTAATATGCTACACATAGTGATACGCTAATATAACAATACACTAATATAATAATACACATTATATTAGTATTAACATCTAATGCTAATCTAATACTAATATATAGCTGCCCTGTTGATTTAATACTTATATAACATCCATACTATAGCATCTAAAACTTTTCCCGTGGCCTTTGATGCTGATGAAAATATCCATACTGTAGCATCTGAAACTAATATAATAGCTATACTGTATCTTAGTACTAATATGATATCCATAGTGTAGCATCTACTACTAATGTGATAGGTACTCTAATACAACAGCTGTGCTGTGACCTCTAAGACTAATGTGACATCCATACAATCGCAT
>CM046665.1:35000-45000 GCA_025594165.1 Tamias sibiricus
GGGTTAGGGTTAGGGTTAGGGTTAGGGTTAGGGTTAGGGGGTTAGGGTTAGGGTTAGGGTTAGGGTTAGGGTTAGGGTTAGGGTTAGGGTTAGGTTAGGGTTAGGGTTAGGGTTAGGGTTAGGGTTAGGGTTAGGGTTAGGGTTAGGGTTAGGGTTAGGGTTAGGGTTAGGGTTAGGGTTAGGGTTAGGGTTAGGGTTAGGGTTAGGGTTAGGGTTAGGGTTAGGGTTAGGGTTAGGGTTAGGGTTAGGGTTAGGGGGTTAGGGTTAGGGTTAGGGTTAGGGTTAGGGTTAGGGTTAGGGTTAGGGTTAGGGTTAGGGTTAGGGTTAGGGTTAGGGTTAGGGTTAGGGTTAGGGTTAGGGTTAGGGTTAGGGTTAGGGTTAGGGTTAGGGTTAGGGTTAGGGTTAGGGTTTAGGGTTAGGGTTAGGGTTAGGGTTAGGGTTAGGGTTAGGGTTAGGGTTAGGGTTAGGGTTTAGGGTTAGGGTTAGGGTTAGGGTTAGGGTTAGGGTTAGGGTTAGGGTTAGGGTTAGGGTTAGGGTTAGGGTTAGGGTTAGGGTTAGGGTTAGGGTTAGGGTTAGGGTTAGGGTTAGGGTTAGGGTTAGGGTTAGGGTTAGGGTTAGGGTTAGGTTAGGGTTAGGGTTAGGGTTAGGGTTAGGGTTAGGGTTAGGGTTAGGGTTAGGGTTAGGGTTAGGGTTAGGGTTAGGGTTAGGGTTAGGGTTAGGGTTAGGGTTAGGGTTTAGGGTTAGGGTTAGGGTTAGGGTTAGGGTTAGGGTTAGGGTTAGGGTTAGGGTTAGGGTTAGGGTTAGGGTTAGGGTTAGGGTTAGGGTTAGGGTTAGGGTTAGGGTTAGGGTTAGGGTTAGGGTTAGGGTTAGGGTTAGGGTTAGGGTTAGGGTTAGGGTTAGGGTTAGGGTTAGGGTTAGGGTTAGGGTTAGGGTTAGGGTTAGGGTTAGGGTTAGGGTTAGGGTTAGGGTTAGGGTTAGGGTTAGGGTTAGGGTTAGGGTTAGGGTTAGGGTTAGGGTTAGGGTTAGGGTTAGGGTTAGGGTTAGGGTTAGGGTTAGGGTTAGGGTTAGGGTTAGGGTTAGGGTTAGGGTTAGGGTTAGGGTTAGGGTTAGGGTTAGGGTTAGGGTTAGGGTTAGGGTTAGGGTTAGGGTTAGGGTTAGGGTTAGGGTTAGGGTTAGGGTTAGGGTTAGGGTTAGGGTTAGGGTTAGGGTTAGGGTTAGGGTTAGGGTTAGGGTTAGGGTTAGGGTTAGGGTTAGGGTTAGGGTTAGGGTTAGGGTTAGGGTTAGGGTTAGGGTTAGGGTTAGGGTTAGGGTTAGGGTTAGGGTTAGGGTTAGGGTTAGGGTTAGGGTTAGGGTTAGGGTTAGGGTTAGGGTTAGGGTTAGGGTTAGGGTTAGGGTTAGGGTTAGGGTTAGGGTTAGGGTTAGGGTTAGGGTTAGGGTTAGGGTTAGGGTTAGGGTTAGGGTTAGGGTTAGGGTTAGGGTTAGGGTTAGGGTTAGGGTTAGGGTTAGGGTTAGGGTTAGGGTTAGGGTTAGGGTTAGGGTTAGGGTTAGGGTTAGGGTTAGGGTTAGGGTTAGGGTTAGGGTTAGGGTTAGGGTTAGGGTTAGGGTTAGGGTTAGGGTTAGGGTTAGGGTTAGGGGGTTAGGGTTAGGGTTAGGGTTAGGGTTTAGGGTTAGGGTTAGGGTTAGGGTTAGGGTTAGGGTTAGGGTTAGGGTTAGGGTTAGGGTTAGGGTTAGGGTTAGGGTTAGGGTTAGGGTTAGGGTTAGGGTTAGGGTTAGGGTTAGGGTTAGGGTTAGGGTTAGGGTTAGGGTTAGGGTTAGGGTTAGGGTTAGGGTTAGGGTTAGGGTTAGGGTTAGGGTTAGGGTTAGGGTTAGGGTTAGGGTTAGGGTTAGGGTTAGGGTTAGGGTTAGGGTTAGGGTTAGGGTTAGGGTTAGGGTTAGGGTTAGGGTTAGGGTTAGGGTTAGGGTTAGGGTTAGGGTTAGGGTTAGGGTTAGGGTTAGGGTTAGGGTTAGGGTTAGGGTTAGGGTTAGGGTTAGGGTTAGGGTTAGGGTTAGGGTTAGGGTTAGGGTTAGGGTTAGGGTTAGGGTTAGGGTTAGGGTTAGGGTTAGGGGTTAGGGTTAGGGTTAGGGTTAGGGTTAGGGTTAGGGTTAGGTTAGGGGTTAGGGTTAGGGTTAGGGTCCTGGTTAGGGTTAGGGTT
Organism: Tamias sibiricus; assembly: GCA_025594165.1. Lineage (NCBI taxonomy): Eukaryota > Metazoa > Chordata > Mammalia > Rodentia > Sciuridae > Tamias > Tamias sibiricus. The sequence goes on from CM046665.1 coordinate 37,193, forward strand.
AGGGTTAGGGTTAGGGTTAGGGTTAGGGTTAGGGTTAGGGTTAGGGTTAGGGTTAGGGTTAGGGTTAGGGTTAGGGTTAGGGTTAGGGTTAGGGTTAGGGTTAGGGTTAGGGTTAGGGTTAGGGTTAGGGTTAGGGTTAGGGTTAGGGTTAGGGTTAGGGTTAGGGTTAGGGTTTAGGGTTAGGGTTAGGGTTAGGGTTAGGGTTAGGGTTAGGGTTAGGGTTAGGGTTAGGGTTAGGGTTAGGGTTAGGGTTAGGGTTAGGGTTAGGGTTAGGGTTAGGGTTAGGGTTAGGGTTAGGGTTAGGGTTAGGGTTAGGGTTAGGGTTAGGGTTAGGGTTAGGGTTAGGGTTAGGGTTAGGGTTAGGGTTAGGGTTAGGGTTAGGGTTAGGGTTAGGGTTAGGGTTAGGGTTAGGGTTAGGGTTAGGGTTAGGGTTAGGGTTAGGGTTAGGGTTAGGGTTAGGGTTAGGGTTAGGGTTAGGGTTAGGGTTAGGGTTAGGGTTAGGGTTAGGGTTAGGGTTAGGGTTAGGGTTAGGGTTAGGGTTAGGGTTAGGGTTAGGGTTAGGGTTAGGGTTAGGGTTAGGGTTAGGGTTAGGGTTAGGGTTAGGGTTAGGGTTAGGGTTAGGGTTAGGGTTAGGGTTAGGGTTAGGGTTAGGGTTAGGGGGTTAGGGTTAGGGTTAGGGTTAGGGTTAGGGTTAGGGTTAGGGTTAGGGTTAGGGTTAGGGTTAGGGTTAGGGTTAGGGTTAGGGTTAGGGTTAGGGTTAGGGTTAGGGTTAGGGTTAGGGTTAGGGTTAGGGTTAGGGTTAGGGTTAGGGTTAGGGTTAGGGTTAGGGTTAGGGTTAGGGTTAGGGTTAGGGTTAGGGTTAGGGTTAGGGTTAGGGTTAGGGTTAGGGTTAGGGTTAGGGTTAGGGTTAGGGTTAGGGTTAGGGTTAGGGTTAGGGTTAGGGTTAGGGTTAGGGTTAGGGTTAGGGTTAGGGTTAGGGTTAGGGTTAGGGTTAGGGTTAGGGTTAGGGTTAGGGTTAGGTTAGGGTTAGGGTTAGGGTTAGGGTTAGGGTTAGGGTTAGGGTTAGGGTTAGGGTTAGGGTTAGGGTTTAGGGTTAGGGTTAGGGTTAGGGTTAGGGTTAGGGTTAGGGTTAGGGTTAGGGTTAGGGTTAGGGTTAGGGTTAGGGTTAGGGTTAGGGTTAGGGTTAGGGTTAGGGTTAGGGTTAGGGTTAGGGTTAGGGTTAGGGTTAGGGTTAGGGTTAGGGTTAGGGTTAGGGTTAGGGTTAGGGTTAGGGTTTAGGGTTAGGGTTAGGGTTAGGGTTAGGGTTAGGGTTAGGGTTAGGGTTAGGGTTAGGGTTAGGGTTAGGGTTAGGGTTAGGGTTAGGGTTAGGGTTAGGGTTAGGGTTAGGGTTAGGGTTAGGGTTAGGGTTAGGGTTAGGGTTAGGGTTAGGGTTAGGGTTAGGGTTAGGGTTAGGGTTAGGGTTAGGGTTAGGGTTAGGGTTAGGGTTAGGGTTAGGGTTAGGGTTAGGGTTAGGGTTAGGGTTAGGGTTAGGGTTAGGGTTAGGGTTAGGGTTAGGGTTAGGGTTAGGGTTAGGGTTAGGGTTAGGGTTAGGGTTAGGGTTAGGGTTAGGGTTAGGGTTAGGGTTAGGGTTAGGGGTTAGGGTTAGGGTTAGGGTTAGGGTTAGGGTTAGGGTTAGGGTTAGGGTTAGGGTTAGGGTTAGGGTTAGGGTTAGGGTTAGGGTTAGGGTTAGGGTTAGGGTTAGGGTTAGGGTTAGGGTTAGGGTTAGGGTTAGGGTTAGGGTTAGGGTTAGGGTTAGGGTTAGGGTTAGGGTTAGGGTTAGGGTTAGGGTTAGGGTTAGGGTTAGGGTTAGGGTTAGGGTTAGGGTTAGGGTTAGGGTTAGGGTTAGGGTTAGGGTTAGGGTTAGGGTTAGGGTTAGGGGGTTAGGGTTAGGGTTAGGGTTAGGGTTAGGGTTAGGGTTAGGGTTAGGGTTAGGGTTAGGGTTAGGGTTTAGGGTTAGGGTTAGGGTTAGGGTTAGGGTTAGGGTTAGGGTTAGGGTTAGGGTTAGGGTTAGGGTTAGGGTTAGGGTTAGGGTTAGGGTTAGGGTTAGGGTTTAGGGTTAGGGTTAGGGTTAGGGTTAGGGTTAGGGTTAGGGTTAGGGTTAGGGTTAGGGTTAGGGTTAGGGTTAGGGTTAGGGTTAGGGTTAGGGTTAGGGTTAGGGTTAGGGTTAGGGTTAGGGTTAGGGTTAGGGTTAGGGTTAGGGTTAGGGTTAGGGTTAGGGTTAGGGTTAGGGTTAGGGTTAGGGTTAGGGTTAGGGTTAGGGTTAGGGTTAGGGTTAGGGTTAGGGTTAGGGTTAGGGTTAGGGTTAGGGTTAGGGTTAGGGTTAGGGTTAGGGTTAGGGTTAGGGTTAGGGGGTTAGGGTTAGGGTTAGGGTTAGGGTTAGGGTTAGGGGTTAGGGTTAGGGTTAGGGTTAGGGTTAGGGTTAGGGTTAGGGTTAGGGTTAGGGTTAGGGTTAGGGTTAGGGTTAGGGTTAGGGTTAGGGTTAGGGTTAGGGTTAGGGTTAGGGTTAGGGTTAGGGTTAGGGTTAGGGTTAGGGTTAGGGTTAGGGTTAGGGTTAGGGTTAGGGTTAGGGTTAGGGTTAGGGTTAGGGTTAGGGTTAGGGTTAGGGTTAGGGGTTAGGGTTAGGGTTAGGGTTAGGGTTAGGGTTTAGGGTTAGGGTTAGGGTTAGGGTTAGGGTTAGGGTTAGGGTTAGGGTTAGGGTTAGGGTTAGGGTTAGGGTTAGGGTTAGGGTTAGGGTTAGGGTTAGGGTTAGGGTTAGGGTTAGGGTTAGGGTTAGGGTTAGGGTTAGGGTTAGGGTTAGGGTTAGGGTTAGGGTTAGGGTTAGGGTTAGGGTTAGGGTTAGGGTTAGGGTTAGGGTTAGGGTTAGGGTTAGGGTTAGGGTTAGGGTTAGGGTTAGGGTTAGGGTTAGGGTTAGGGTTAGGGTTAGGGTTAGGGTTAGGGTTAGGGTTAGGGTTAGGGTTAGGGTTAGGGTTAGGGTTAGGGTTTAGGGTTAGGGTTAGGGTTAGGGTTAGGGTTAGGGTTAGGGTTAGGGTTAGGGTTAGGGTTAGGGTTAGGGTTAGGGTTAGGGTTAGGGTTAGGGTTAGGGTTAGGGTTAGGGTTAGGGTTAGGGTTAGGGTTAGGGTTAGGGTTAGGGTTAGGGTTAGGGTTAGGGTTAGGGTTAGGGTTAGGGTTTAGGGTTAGGGTTAGGGTTAGGGTTAGGGTTAGGGTTAGGGTTAGGGTTAGGGTTAGGGTTAGGGTTAGGGTTAGGGTTAGGGTTAGGGTTAGGGTTAGGGTTAGGGTTAGGGTTAGGGTTAGGGTTAGGGTTAGGGTTAGGGTTAGGGTTAGGGTTAGGGTTAGGGTTAGGGTTAGGGTTAGGGTTAGGGTTAGGGTTAGGGTTAGGGTTAGGGTTAGGGTTAGGGTTAGGGTTAGGGTTAGGGTTAGGGTTAGGGTTAGGGTTAGGGTTAGGGTTAGGGTTAGGGTTAGGGTTAGGGTTAGGGTTAGGGTTAGGGTTAGGGTTAGGGTTAGGGTTAGGGTTAGGGTTAGGGTTAGGGTTAGGGTTAGGGTTAGGGTTAGGGTTAGGGTTAGGGTTAGGGTTAGGGTTAGGGGGTTAGGGTTAGGGTTAGGGTTAGGGTTAGGGTTAGGGTTAGGGTTAGGGTTAGGGTTAGGGTTAGGGTTAGGGTTAGGGTTAGGGTTAGGGTTAGGGTTAGGGTTAGGGTTAGGGTTAGGGTTAGGGTTAGGGTTAGGGTTAGGGTTAGGGTTAGGGTTAGGGTTAGGGTTAGGGTTAGGGTTAGGGTTAGGGTTAGGGTTAGGGTTAGGGTTAGGGTTAGGGTTAGGGTTAGGGTTAGGGTTAGGGTTAGGGTTAGGGTTAGGGTTAGGGTTAGGGTTAGGGTTAGGGTTAGGGTTAGGGTTAGGGTTAGGGTTAGGGTTAGGGTTAGGGTTAGGGTTAGGGTTAGGGTTAGGGTTAGGGTTAGGGTTAGGGTTAGGGTTAGGGTTAGGGTTAGGGTTAGGGTTAGGGTTAGGGTTAGGGTTAGGGTTAGGGTTAGGGTTAGGGTTAGGGTTAGGGTTAGGGTTAGGGTTAGGGGTTAGGGTTAGGGTTAGGGTTAGGGTTAGGGTTAGGGTTAGGGGTTAGGGTTAGGGTTAGGGTTAGGGTTAGGGTTAGGGTTAGGGTTAGGGTTAGGGTTAGGGTTAGGGTTAGGGTTAGGGTTAGGGTTAGGGTTAGGGTTAGGGTTAGGGTTAGGGTTAGGGTTAGGGTTAGGGTTAGGGTTAGGGTTAGGGTTAGGGTTAGGGTTAGGGTTAGGGTTAGGGTTAGGGTTAGGGTTAGGGTTAGGGTTAGGGTTAGGGTTAGGGTTAGGGTTAGGGTTAGGGTTAGGGTTAGGGTTAGGGTTAGGGTTAGGGGGTTAGGGTTAGGGTTAGGGTTAGGGTTAGGGTTAGGGTTAGGGTTAGGGTTAGGGTTAGGGTTAGGGTTAGGGTTAGGGTTAGGGTTAGGGGGTTAGGGGGTTAGGGTTAGGGTTAGGGTTAGGGTTAGGGTTAGGGTTAGGGTTAGGGTTAGGGTTAGGGTTAGGGTTAGGGTTAGGGGGTTAGGGTAGGGTTAGGGTTAGGGTTAGGGTTAGGGTTAGGGTTAGGGTTAGGGTTAGGGTTAGGGTTAGGGTTAGGGTTAGGGTTAGGGTTAGGGTTAGGGTTAGGGTTAGGGTTAGGGTTAGGGTTAGGGTTAGGGTTAGGGTTAGGGTTAGGGTTAGGGTTAGGGTTAGGGTTAGGGTTAGGGTTAGGGTTAGGGTTAGGGTTAGGGTTAGGGTTAGGGTTAGGGTTAGGGTTAGGGTTAGGGTTAGGGTTAGGGTTAGGGTTAGGGTTAGGGTTAGGGTTAGGGTTAGGGTTAGGGGGTTAGGGTTAGGGTTAGGGTTAGGGTTAGGGTTAGGGTTAGGGTTAGGGTTAGGGTTAGGGTTAGGGTTTAGGGTTAGGGTTAGGGTTAGGGTTAGGGTTAGGGTTAGGGTTAGGGTTAGGGTTAGGGTTAGGGTTAGGGTTAGGGTTAGGGGGTTAGGGTTAGGGTTAGGGTTAGGGTTAGGGTTAGGGTTAGGGTTAGGGTTAGGGTTATCGGTTAGGGTTAGGGTTAGGGTTAGGGTTAGGGTTAGGGTTAGGGTTAGGGTTAGGGTTAGGGTTAGGGTTAGGGTTAGGGTTAGGGTTAGGGTTAGGGTTTAGGGTTAGGGTTAGGGTTAGGGTTAGGGTTAGGGTTAGGGTTAGGGTTAGGGTTAGGGTTAGGGTTAGGGTTAGGGTTAGGGTTAGGGTTAGGGTTAGGGTTAGGGTTAGGGTTAGGGTTAGGGTTAGGGTTAGGGTTAGGGTTAGGGTTAGGGTTAGGGTTAGGGTTAGGGTTAGGGTTAGGGTTAGGGTTAGGGTTAGGGTTAGGGTTAGGGTTAGGGTTAGGGTTAGGGTTAGGGTTAGGGTTAGGGTTAGGGTTAGGGTTAGGGTTAGGGTTAGGGTTAGGGTTAGGGTTAGGGTTAGGGTTAGGGTTAGGGTTAGGGTTAGGGTTAGGGTTAGGGTTAGGGTTAGGGTTAGGGTTAGGGTTAGGGTTAGGGTTAGGGTTAGGGTTAGGGTTAGGGTTAGGGTTTAGGGTTAGGGTTAGGGTTAGGGTTAGGGTTAGGGTTAGGGTTAGGGTTAGGGTTAGGGTTAGGGTTAGGGTTAGGGTTAGGGTTAGGGTTAGGGTTAGGGTTAGGGTTAGGGTTAGGGTTAGGGTTAGGGTTAGGGTTAGGGTTAGGGTTAGGGTTAGGGTTAGGGTTAGGGTTAGGGTTAGGGTTAGGGTTAGGGTTAGGGTTAGGGTTAGGGTTAGGTTAGGGTTAGGGTTAGGGTTAGGGTTAGGGTTAGGGTTAGGGTTAGGGTTAGGGTTAGGGTTAGGGTTAGGGTTAGGGTTAGGGTTAGGGTTAGGGTTAGGGTTAGGGTTAGGGTTAGGGTTAGGGTTAGGGTTAGGGTTAGGGTTAGGGTTAGGGTTAGGGTTAGGGTTAGGGTTAGGGTTAGGGTTAGGGTTAGGGTTAGGGTTAGGGTTAGGGTTAGGGTTAGGGTTAGGGTTAGGGTTAGGGTTAGGGTTAGGGTTAGGGTTAGGGTTAGGGTAGGGTAGGGTAGGGTTAGGGTTAGGGTTAGGGTTAGGGTTAGGGTTAGGGTTAGGGTTAGGGTTAGGGTTAGGGTTAGGGTTAGGGTTAGGGTTAGGGTTAGGGTTAGGGTTAGGGTTAGGGTTAGGGTTAGGGTTAGGGTTAGGGTTAGGGTTAGGGTTAGGGTTAGGGTTAGGGTTAGGGTTAGGGTTAGGGTTAGGGTTAGGGTTAGGGTTAGGGTTAGGGTTAGGGTTAGGGTTAGGGTTAGGGTTAGGGTTAGGGTTAGGGTTAGGGTTAGGGTTAGGGTTAGGGTTAGGGTTAGGGTTAGGGTTAGGGTTAGGGTTAGGGTTAGGGTTAGGGTTAGGGTTAGGGTTAGGGTTAGGGTTAGGGTTAGGGTTAGGGTTAGGGTTAGGGTTAGGGTTAGGGTTAGGGTTAGGGTTAGGGTTAGGGTTAGGGTTAGGGTTAGGGTTAGGGTTAGGGTTAGGGTTAGGGTTAGGGTTAGGGTTAGGGTTTAGGGTTAGGGTTATTAGGTTAGGGTTAGGGTTAGGGTTAGGGTTAGGGTTAGGGTTAGGGTTAGGGTTAGGGTTAGGGTTAGGGTTAGGGTTAGGGTTAGGGTTAGGGTTAGGGTTAGGGTTAGGGTTAGGGTTAGGGTTAGGGTTAGGGTTAGGGTTAGGGTTAGGGTTAGGGTTAGGGTTAGGGTTAGGGTTAGGGTTAGGGTTAGGGTTAGGGTTAGGGTTAGGGTTAGGGTTAGGGTTAGGGTTAGGGTTAGGGTTAGGGTTAGGGTTAGGGTTAGGGTTAGGGTTAGGGTTAGGGTTAGGGTTAGGGTTAGGGTTAGGGTTAGGGTTAGGGTTAGGGTTAGGGTTAGGGTTAGGGTTAGGGTTAGGGTTAGGGTTAGGGTTAGGGTTAGGGTTAGGGTTAGGGTTAGGGTTAGGGTTAGGGTTAGGGTTAGGGTTAGGGTTAGGGTTAGGGTTAGGGTTAGGGTTAGGGTTAGGGTTAGGGTTAGGGTTAGGGTTAGGGTTAGGGTTAGGGTTAGGGTTAGGGTTAGGGTTAGGGTTAGGGTTAGGGTTAGGGTTAGGGTTAGGGTTAGGGTTAGGGTTAGGGTTAGGGTTTAGGGTTAGGGTTAGGGTTAGGGTTAGGGTTAGGGTTAGGGTTAGGGTTAGGGTTAGGGTTAGGGTTAGGGTTAGGGTTAGGGTTAGGGTTAGGGTTAGGGTTAGGGTTAGGGTTAGGGTTAGGGTTAGGGTTAGGGTTAGGGTTAGGGTTAGGGTTAGGGTTAGGGTTAGGGTTAGGGTTAGGGTTAGGGTTAGGGTTAGGGTTAGGGTTAGGGTTAGGGTTAGGGTTAGGGTTAGGGTTAGGGTTAGGGTTAGGGTTAGGGTTAGGGTTAGGGTTAGGGTTAGGGTTAGGGTTAGGGTTAGGGTTAGGGTTAGGGTTAGGGTTAGGGTTTAGGGTTAGGGTTTAGGGTTAGGGTTAGGGTTAGGGTTAGGGTTAGGGTTAGGGTTAGGGTTAGGGTTAGGGTTAGGGTTAGGGTTAGGGTTAGGTTAGGGTTAGGGTTAGGGTTAGGGTTAGGGTTAGGGTTAGGGTTAGGGTTAGGGTTAGGGTTAGGGTTAGGGTTAGGGTTAGGGTTAGGGTTAGGGTTAGGGTTAGGGTTAGGGTTAGGGTTAGGGTTAGGGTTAGGGTTAGGGTTAGGGTTAGGGTTAGGGTTAGGGTTAGGGTTAGGGTTAG
>CM046665.1:57500-60000 GCA_025594165.1 Tamias sibiricus
GTTAAAGTTAAAGTTAAAGTTAAAGTTAAAAGTTAAAGTTAAAGTTAAAGTTAAAGTTAAAGTTAAAGTTAAAGTTAAAGTTAAAGTTAAAGTTAAAGTTAAAGTTAAAGTTAAAGTTAAAGTTAAAGTTAAAGTTAAAGTTAAAGTTAAAGTTAAAGTTAAGTTAAAGTTAAAGTTAAAGTTAAAGTTAAAGTTAAAGTTAAAGTTAAAGTTAAAGTTAAAGTTAAAGTTAAAAAAGTTAAAGTTAAAGTTAAAGTTAAAAATTTAAAAAGTTAAAGTTAAAGTTAAAGTTAAAAAGTTAAATTTAAAGTTAAAGTTAAAGTTAAAGTTAAAGTTAAAGTTTAAAGTTAAAGTTAAAGTTAAAGTTAAAGTTAAAGTTAAAGTTAAAGTTAAAGTTAAAGTTAAAGTTAAATTAAAGTTTCAAGTTACAAGTTAAAGTTAAAGTTAAAGTTAAAGTTAAAGTTAAGTTAAAGTTAAAGTTAAAGTTAAAGTTAAATTTAAAGTTAAAGTTAAATTTAAACGATAAAGTTAAAGTTAAAGTTAAAGTTAAAGTTAAAAGTTTAAAGTTAAAGTTAAAAGTTAAAGTTAAAGTTCAAAGTTAAAGTTAAAGTTAAAAAAGTTAAAGTTAAAGTTAAAGTTAAAGTTAAAGTTAAAGTTAAAGTTAAAGTTAAAGTTAAAGTTAAAGTTAAAGTTAAAGTTAAAGTTAAAGTTAAAGTTAAAGTTAAAGTTAAAGTTAAAAGTTTAAAGTTAAAGTTAAAGTTAAAGTTAAAGTTAAAGTTAAAGTTAAAGTTAAAAAGTTAAAGTTAAAGTTAAAGTTAAAGTTTTAAAGTTAAAGTTAAAGTTAAAGTTAAAGTTAAAGTTAAAGTTAAAGTTAAAGTTAAAGTTAAAGTTAAAGTTAAAGTTAAAGTTAAAGTTAAAGTTAAAGTTAAAGTTAAAGTTAAAGTTAAAGTTAAAGTTAAAGTTAAAGTTAAAGTTAAATTAAAGTTAAAGTTAAAAAGTTAAAGTTAAAGTTAAATTTAAAGTTAAAAAAGTTTAAAAGTTAAAGTTAAAGTTAAAGTTAAAATTTAAAGTTTAAAGTTAAAAGTTCAAGTTAAAGTTAAAGTTAAAGTTAAAGTTAAAATTAAAAGTTAAAGTTAAAGTTAAAGTTAAAGTTAAAGTTAAAGTTAAAGTTAAAGTTAAAGTTAAAGTTAAAAAGTTAAAGTTAAAGTTAAAGTTAAAGTTAAAGTTAAAGTTAAAGTTAAAGTTAAAGTTAAAGTTAAAGTTAAAGTTAAAGTTAAAGTTAAAGTTAAAGTTAAAGTTAAAAGTTAAAGTTAAAGTTAAAGTTAAAGTTAAAGTTAAAGTTAAAGTTAAAGTTAAAGTTAAAGTTAAAGTTAAAGTTAAAGTTAAAGTTAAACGTTAAAGTTAAAGTTAAAGTTAAAGTTAAAGTTAAAGTTAAAGTTAAAGTTAAAGTTAAAGTTAAAGTTAAAGTTAAAGTTAAAGTTAAAGTTAAAGTTAAAGTTAAAGTTAAAGTTAAAGTTAAAGTTAAAGTTAAAGTTAAAGTTAAAAGTTAAAGTTAAAGTTAAAGTTAAAGTTAAAGTTAAAACGTTAAAGTTAAAGTTAAAGTTAAAGTTAAAGTTAAAGTTAAAGTTAAAGTTAAAGTTAAAGTTAAAGTTAAAGTTAAAGTTAAAGTTAAAGTTAAAGTTAAAGTTAAAGTTAAAGTTAAAGTTAAAGTTAAAGTTAAAGTTAAAGTTAAAGTTAAAGTTAAAGTTAAAGTTAAAGTTAAAGTTAAAGTTAAAGTTAAAGTTAAAGTTAAAGTTAAAAATTAAAGTTAAAGTTAAAGTTTAAAGTTAAAGTTAAAGTTAAAGTTAAAGTTAAAGTTAAAGTTAAAGTTAAAGTTAAAGTTAAATTAAAGTAAAGTTAAAGTTAAAGTTAAAGTTAAAGTTAAAGTTAAAGTTAAAGTTAAAGTTAAAGTTAAAGTTAAAGTTAAAGTTAAAGTTAAAGTTAAAGTTAAAGTTAAAGTTAAAGTTAAAGTTAAATTTAAAGTTAAAGTTAAAGTTAAAGTTAAAGTTAAAGTTAAAGTTAAAGTTAAAGTTAAAGTTAAAGTTAAAGTTAAAGTTAAAGTTAAAGTTAAAGTTAAAGTTAAAGTTAAAGTTAAAGTTAAAGTTAAAGTTAAAGTTTAAAGTTAAAGTTAAAGTTAAAGTTAAAGTTAAAGTTAAAGTTAAAGTTAAAAAAGTTAAAGTTAAAGTTAAAGTTAAAGTTAAAGTTAAAAGTTAAAGTTAAAGTTAAAGTTAAAGTTAAAGTTAAAATTTAAAGTTAAAGTTAAAGTTAAAGTTAAGTTAAAGTTAAAGTTAAAGTTAAAGTTAAAGTTAAAGTTAAAGTTAAAGTTAAAGTTTAAAGTTAAAGTTAAAGTTAAAGTTAAAGTTAAAGTTTAAAGTTAAAGTTAAAGTTAAAGTTAAAGTTAAAGTTAAAGTTAAAGTTAAAGTTAAAGTTAAAAAAGTTTAAAGTTAAAGTTAAAGTTAAA